>PVIJ01004371.1:0-119024 GCA_004024925.1 Scalopus aquaticus | reverse complement strand
AGGAAGGAAGGAAGGAAGGAAGGAAGGAAGGAAGGAAGGAAGGAAGGAAGGAAGGAAGGAAGGAAGAAGGTTTTAGCGCACCCAGAAACCTATTGTTGTCTGTTGCTGGGATTAGCAACAGCTTTACAGTTAACTTGATCAGATTATTTTTTTTTATTTATTTGATTTGAAAAGTTAGTTAATATCTCAGAGAAACTGTGTGTGCATGTGGTGTTCATTATTTTTTTTCCTGAGAAAAAATAAAATATTGTTAAAAGAATCATACTTTTGGGATATTTTTTGCAACATATTTTCATCCAGATAGTAAGGCACAGTAGAAGATGACTTGGATAGGAAAACAGACTTGGATTCTAGGCTGACTGACCGCTAATTATCTGTATGACATTGGGTGAGTCATTATCTTGACCACATTTTCTTCATTTATAAAATATGTTAGTTTGGGTCATTCCTTGGTGATATCTTTTTATTCCAACTTTTTATAAATTTGCATCTCTAAAACTCTCTCTTTTATGATAACCCAGGTGGCAAAGTGGCTGACCCAGGTGTTTCTTATTACCTATTCACCTACAAACCAGGTTGTCTGAGTGAATTACTGGAATATTCTAAAAATGACTCCATAATTTGACATTTTAAAGGGAGCCAAATCATTTTGAAATACAACCAACATATGTTAAGCAATGTTAACTTATTTAACATAACAATTTTATGTCAAACTGAAACACAATATATTTTATATCAGCATTAAAATACCAAATCACAGATGATAAATTCTTCACACTAGACATATTATAAATAGTAGAAAAAGTAATCAGGTTGTATAAGAACAATATGCCAAAGGTTCAGCTGTTTTCTTATGAGCACTTGTACACAAAAATCAGTTTTCAAAAAATGTACAGAAATTGTTAGGAATCTGTTAAAATTTCTACAGTTTTTCTTTTGTCTTATTTCTACCATATGAAAATTTAAAAGTCAGGGGCCATCTTTATTTTATGTGTCAGATGCAAAATGCCTTTTGTGAAATAATTTTAATGGTAAAGTGACTACAATGCTGAAAAAATGGGGACATTAACTTTACTCTGTAATGATGTCAATTATCCAAACTTTATTAGTCTTAATAGAGTAGCTCTTTGAAATTATATTAGTGCTTTGATAAAGAATAATCTCATAGAGCTAGAATTTTGTTAACAAGTGTTGCATTTGAAGCCACCCATTATTAAATCAGAAAACTTGACTAAGTAGTTGAAGCTTTCATAACCAGTATTTCAAGAAGAGATTCTGAGGCCATTTCAATAAAGTTCATCTCTTTTAAACATTCCCTGACTGCTCTCTTGAATATATTGTTATTTTCATACAGATCATGATCAGTTATGAAGAAAAGAATGTTAAACAGTTGTGATAAAGAGCTTTGAGCTTTTTAGGAAAGCATTTCAAATGTGTATCATACTCTTTCTTCACATCTTACACTCTCAATAACTTGTTCTTGGGTATTGATGAACTACAAGTTTGTTTGCTGTTAATTCTTCCTAAGGGCTGGTAGTCTCTTGGTCAAAATACATGGAATTCAGTTTCTTAATGACCATATTATCCGTATAATCAAACTAATTTATGATGGACTGGGGCATGCAAACGGAAAGAATTAGTATGTAAAGAAAGAAGATTAAACTGCCAACATAGTTTGTAGCATAAGAAAAATCTGTTTTGTCCATGACTCCTTTTAAACAGACAGTGAAGTGTAGCACCTAAAAGTGGAAGTGGATTTTCTGAACTGACTATTCCATAACTGGCTAGATGTGCTTGACTCTATAAGTTACTGCCTCTTTTTCTGCAACTATAAAATAAAGACAATACCTCAGAGGTTTAGAATGAGAATTGAGTACTAGCATGGAGTCAGTGATGAACAAACCTGTCATTGCTATTATCAGTGCTTAAAAAAATATCATTTTCCAATACTATAAATTATCTACATTCCATTTTCTAATGGACTCTCCCAACAGTGTAATGGTTGGTGGGACAGATCGTGGTCTTTCATAAATATCAACAAAAACATTTCTGTTCTTCTAAAACTTTGACTTCTCAGTCAAAAGATGAACATTTGAACATTGGCTGGTATTAATGATCCATTTAATGGATAGAATTTGTCAGAAGAGATGCTATTCAATTCCTGAGGCTAGGTTAGATAAGGTGATGTTGTTTACACCTCTCCCCACTTCCATCCCTCCTCTCCTCTCTCTGCCCCTCCCTTTCCCTCATCCCTTCCTCTTTCTCTCTCTTTCTGTTCTAGATGTTTATCCTTGCAATACAATCTCTGTGCTATGAGGAATCTCAGACCAGCAGGGAAAACCACATGTGCTTGTTCTCCTGACTATTCCAGCTAAGGACTCTCTTCTAGTCAGATATGAGAGTGATCAATGTTTAAAAAAATCTCAGAATCACAGCTGATGCCAAATGGAGCTGGGAGAAACTCTCCTTGCCAATTTGTACCAAAATTGCAGACACATAAATAATATAAATGATGCCATTGTTTTAAATCCTACATTTTGTGATAATTTGTTATACTGCTTTAGTTATTGTAATAGTCGACAATACAGATAAATTGTAAATTGGAAACTACCCTCAAAAGTGCAAGAGAATATGATGGTTAATTTTATGTGTCAACTTGACTGGTCTAAGGGGTGCCCAGAGAGCTGATTTTGTGTCATCCAGACCATTAGTCACTGAATGCATCTCAATGAATGGGAGAGGCGCTTTGCAGCTAGTGAACAGGCACTATTTTCCCTGCCCCCACTTACATGCATCTGTTTGGTCTACAATTCCCAGCATGCCATGCTGAATGGGGGGAGGGGGTAGCTGGAAAGGAAAGACACTGGGAGAAAAACCTTGGAACACTTGTGAGAGACACATGGAGACCAGTCACCTTGTCCTTGGCAGAGGCAATGACAGTCATTATTTTGACCTTGTACTATATTAGATGAATTTTGAATTTTGGGTTTCTCCTTCTGTCACAGTTATCTGGAACCTGCATAAGCCCTTACTTGTGGTAACCCCCCAAGACATGCAGCTAATCTTTGGGGTCTTAGACTTGTGGCTATATTTTGTATCTCAACTGCCTTGCTATGTGCTGAGTGTTTTGGCTGGACTTATGCCCATGACTGGAAGGGCATGGGTAATTTTCACAGATTATTAGGAATATAATTTCTCTCTCTCTCTCTCTCTCTCTCTCTCTCTCTCTCTCTCTCTCTCTCTCTCTCTCCCCCTCTCCCCACACTAATTCCAGTTAAAGATCTTTCACACTGAAAGTCTGCTCTCTTTGCATTTGTATGCACAGATGGAAAGGACCATTTTAGGATGTGCACCCCTTAGCAGTTTGGGGTCTCTGGATAACCATTGGTCATGCACTTTTAGGGCCTCAATAGGACAAAAGGGCAAAAGAAATGTAAATTTGCTGTTTTTGCTTGAGCTTGGACATTATCTTCTCCTACTCTTGGACATTGGCACTCCTTGTTCTTTTGCCTTTAGACTCAAATTGAACTTTTGTCATCTGCTATCCAGGTTCTAGACCTTCAGACCAGGGCTGGAATTACACTCTTGGCTTTTTGGGGCTTCCAGCTTGTGAGGGGCAGATCGTGGAACTTAACCTCCGTAGCTGTGTGAGTTAATTCCTGTAAATCTCCCTTATATACTGTCTATATATTCTATTAATTTTGTTTCACTGGAGACTCCTAACTAAAAACAAACAAACAAAAAAACACAAGTAACTTATGCAACTACCCAAGACTAAGTAAAGATAAGGGTTAAATAAATATATGACAATTGGGGAGCATCTGTACCTGAATCCCCAGGATAGTACTCAAGTTGGAGAATTTGGTGTCTCTAGTTTTAAACTCAGCTCCAATTTCACCTTGTGGGGAGAATCTGTGCATGATACTTTTCCTTTCTTTCTTTGAGTTTCCTTGGATTGGAGATGGTGTCGGGATTGAGGGATTAGAAATAGAAAATATCTCTTAGATTTCATGAGGATTAAAAACAAGTAGTAGATAGAACAGAGTAACTCTTTGATAAACTCTTTGATAACAGAATTTGATCAACTTTTCTCCATTCAGCTGGCAAAGTTTAGCAAATGTGCTCTATGCTTCAAGTACTGCCGTGGTATCTGGGATTACACTGGCAGACAATGTAGCTAGTCTCTGCCTCGTGGAAGTTGGGATTCCTACACAAAGACCTATTATTTGCTGGTTTGTTTGAGTTAATCTTAGTCTGTCATTAGCTTACATCATTTGGGTTCTTCCTAGTATATTTACTAATTCCTAACTTCTGTTCTCCTTGTCCATCATTTCCTTCCTGTTTTGTAACCCTCTGTGATCTATCTATTAAGAAAGCAATCTCAGTATATATTTTGACAAATTCTTAGCTGTCTCCCCCCTTTGCCATAACCTTCAGGAAATGTCTATGTATGACTTGATCCTCTTTCTCATATGCTCTGTTTATTTTCATTAAGGCATGCAAGAGACACAGTGGGGAGGACAGATGAGCAAGACCTCATATACCCTGCCCTTATGGAACTCACACTCTATAAGAGAGATGGGCAATGGGGAAACTATAAAACTTCTTTTGATATTAAAACTGATCTGGGAAGACAATGTCAGAAGTTCAGTTTTTCTGGGGAAAAGATGTTCACGTTGAGACTTGAAAGATCGGAGAAAGGGTGTTGCCTGCTCCTGCTTATACCGCCTGTCTTAGACTTTTCATGTTATAACAAAAGACCATGGATTGGGTGACTTATAAAAAACAGAAATCTATTTTTTAAAGTTATGAAAGTAGTTAGTCTTTTTCTGGCTTCACAGCTGGATACTTTCTAACTATATCTTCACATCATGGAAGTAGGAATAACACACTCTGAAACTTCTGCGATAAGCCCGTGCATGAGTGTGTGTCTTACCCTCATTACTGAAAGACCTCCCAAAAGCCCCACCTGTAATCCATCACCTTTGGGGGTTAGAATGCTAACATATCAATTTTAAGAGAGACATAAGCATTTAAACTATAGCATAACCATCTTATCAGTTGCTCTCCAGCAGGGCCAAAAGCTTGATGCACTGAGCTTTCTAAAACCCCCAAGATACAGGTTTAAACATGGCTCACCCTTCTTTTACAAGTCACTGTAACAATGATTCCCTGAATTTTCTGTTCACTCTTATAACTAAACTTAGATGTCTTCTATTTAACCTTGCACACATCATGCTGATAAGTACATCATATGCATTACCACATAAGCTGGGATGTTATATTTCTTTATTTTTTAAAAGATTTATTTTATTTATTTATGCATACAAGAGCTGGGGTGCAGGCCAGAGGTGTGGGGGTGGTGAGAGGATTCACCAGAGGCAGAATGGGGAGCCAGAACAGGGAGATTAACTGAAATACACTGCTGAGGGGAGCAGAGGGTGAGACAGGAGAAGTCTATTGTGCCATGTGGGTTAACTCCCTGGCCAGGGATACTTACGCTGTGGTGGCTACCAATAGCTTCTTAGTGCTGAGACTTAACCTCTTGCACCACCAGGAAGGCCCAAGTTACATTTATTTATCTCTCCAATATTCTGCTGTGTATTCTAAAGGGTAGCATTTTTGTTTTATTTATCTTTGCACTCTTGGTGTTGTCTCTGGAACACAGTGAGTTCTCATTAGAAGTTTTCTAAAATGAATAAAAACTTAATTCTCCCAAATTAAATTTAATGCTGAATAGCCAAATTGAGTTTGTCTGCCTCATAAATGATTCACTTACTTAAGTTCCCTATAGAATGGAGCAACTATAAAAGAAACACTTGACGACACCCTTTATAGCACAGAACAACATTAACTCATACACTCAGACACGGTAATTTATAATCTATTTTCTTTTCATAGTAACAGTGCTTAGAAATAAAAGATGGTGAAAATAACCATCTAAAGCAAAATAATACCAAACATTTGGCTTCAGAATGAAGCATGTATAAGGAAAATTGACTAGCTGGAAAAACTGGTATTTCAATGATTGCACAATCAAAATAAGTGGCTTTTTTAAGGTGAGTAAGAGGAAAGGGAAATCACTTTTCCTTAATGTGGTCTTGTCAGGATTTTCTGTAGCTTTATGTATGTTTTACCAGTTTAAGGTGACAGGCGAGTAGGGATGAAAAGGTCAAAATCACAAAATTTGTTACGATTTGATTTGCAACTATTTTTTTTTAAATTGCCAACTGTTCATGTTTTTGTGAACTTTTTTATAAAAGAAAAATATAATATTTCACAGCTGTCATTGGATAATTTGATTTATTAGTGCCACTGAATAATAAGGGGCTAGATTCACACTAAGCTTTCTGTTGTGATTAGTGTTTTGGTGAAAATGGACTGTGTCTCGGTCCTGGCACCCCACTCAGTGCTGACAAGTCCATTTCAAAGTATGCAGGGTTGGTTATGATATTCTCTCTCTGAAGGATACTTGTTAATTCAATTTTTAGAGCAGTTTTCTGCTAAAAGTACTATTGATAAGAAGATACAGAACTTTCCCGTCTATTTTCTTCTCCTACACAAATGAAGTCTCCCTACAATTCATATTCCCCACCAGTAACACATCTGTTACAACTGATGAACCGTCACTGTCACCTCCTAATTACCCAAGTACAAGGTAACATTAAGATTCACTCTTGGTGTATATTCCATGGGTTTGCACAGATGTATAACAGGTGTCCATTATACCAACGTAATTTCACTCTCTTAAAAATGTTCTCTACCTGTTCATATTCTGTCTCCATCCACAACCCCTGGTAACCATTGATCTTTTTATTGTCTGTATTTTTGCCTTTTCTAGAATGTCATGTAGTTGAAATCATAAAGTAGGTAACATTTTCAGGTTAGCTTTCTCTTAGTAATACGCATTTAAGTGACTTCCCCATCTTTCCATTGATAATTCATTTCTATCTAGTGCTGAAAATAGTCTCTTGTCTGGAGGAACCACAGTTTATTTATCCATACATCTACTGAAGGGCATCATGTGTTTATTGTTCTTATTTATCTTATTACATATCTTAAACCTCAGCATGTTTTGAATGATACTACCTTTGATGTGAACCCTGGTTCTGTGGATTATTCTTAAGACAATCCTTCTATTACCTCATCATCAAATATACATTATGCTTTTGTTGGATATCTTTTATTGGTTTAAGATGTTACTTTTAATAAATGTTTTATAAGAATTTTGTTTGTTTCAAACAAAACTTACAAAACAAGTCTCTGTAGGTATTGAAAGGACATGATTTTCTCTTTCAATATATTAAACCTTGACATGCACTGATATTTTATCTAATTCACAAGCTTTACATCATTGGAATATATTCCATCTACTCTTTGTGAACCTTAATTGTGTGTATATAGGGAGTTAACCTCTACCCACTCATACACCATTCAAGATTTCTTTCCCCTGCCGTTTCCCTGGAAACCTTCTGGGGGTGTTAAGGATGTGCTTTCTGACACCTGGGGCCTTTACATGTTTCCACAACATTGTTCTCTGTCAGTGAGGTTTCAGTGAGGTAGTGCATTATTCAGCCCCTGTATACAGTATTCAGTGCCTGTACTACCTTGACTTCCCATTATACCTGCTGTCTGACGCTCAGGGCTCCTTCTTCTTCTCTTCCTTGGTTTCACACCCCTGGTGACCTTGTAAAACCTTGTCAAGGACAATTAACTGCTCAAAAAGACTTTTTACTTCTCTGTTGCTCAATGTGGGTTGATCAATATACCCCAGTCATCAAGGAACCCTGTTCTCTGTTAGTAGAAATATCTTCCCTTTCTCTGTGATTGGTTTTAGGTGAAATTTCACCATATAAACATTTTGTGCTTCCAAGAATTAATGACCTTTTAGTGCTTATACACTTCCCCTTTTAGGATATGTGAAATTCTCCAGTGTTTCTGGGTCATGGGTGGGGTCCAGTATTTTGCTCAGAGCGTCAAATGTTCTTGCATAAGTCACAGATTGCTACTTCTGTCTTACTTGTGATTCACTTCTGCCACCCATTTCTTTATGAATTGCTATATAATTAACAAATGTTACGTGGAGGAGGAAAAGGAAAGAGTTATCTAACTCAAAGTTCTTTGTTGTCAATTGAGGATGATTTTATCTCTTTCCACTTTTCCACCCTCTCTGTAAATAAGGAACATTTAGCAATGCATAGAGATATTTTAAAATTTGTGACCTATGAAGATGATTCTGGCATAGTGGGTAGCAGTAAAGTATACTGACTGGTAAACATCCTTCAAGACACAGGACAGCCCTCCAGGACAAAGAATTACCCAGTCTAAAACTCCAGAACAACAAAGGTAGAAAGAATTACCCTACTCTAAGTAAATCACGGGCATTTTCTCACATCCTTAGTATTTTGCATTTCTCAAATATATGCAGAATAGTAATGACGTACTGAGATGTATGTATGGTTCCTAGTCTGGAGTGAGAAAGGTCCCTCAATAATTTAGAGTGATTTAGTATGATGGAACTTACAATTTGGGATGATACATCATGCCCCGGCAAAGTAAAGGAGGAAATAAACATACAACAGTCCTAAGCAAGAGTTAAACAACATTTTTTATTCATTCTTTAGATCAGTATTTTATAGCAAAATCTCATTAAGGTAATGTTGTTTTAGTCTAAATAGCATGATTCAAAGAAAATTGTATTCCTTAACCAACTAAATTTAACATTGTTATCTGATAAATAGATTCAATAATCTAAACATCCCCCCTTCCCATTCTTCTCTCTTCCCTCTAATGTTATCCTATGTCTTGTTCTTAAGTGTTTGGAATGAGTTTTCAGTCTTAATGCAGAAAAAGTATTAAAAATTGTTTTAGAGGAGAAAATATGCTTTTTGTAAATGCAAACTATAAGATTTCCTTATTAAACATTTTTCTACTTTATCTTTAGAGAAATTTGCTCACTCTCTCTCAAAAGCTCTTACAATGTCATTAACATCTGTTTACATTGACAATAAATAAAAGGCATCTGCAAGGATGAAGATACTCTGATATGTTTTCAAACTTTATGACTTTTCTCCTAGTATTTGATCTTCATAATGTGCACTTTCTGCTATGATTCAATTAATCTTAAACACGATACCAGGCATGTAGACTGTTTGGTTTTAATTTACTAGGTTATAACTAGTGGTATTTTCTCCTTGGGTATTACTCTGCACCCATAAATTATTTGGTAGCAATTATCTCTTAAAATGCATCCAAATGCTTTCACTTGCTTCTTGAATTCCAAGTAAGCCTTCAGTTAAGTTATTCCTTAGAACTTATTATAATGTTCTTTTTGTTCCTTCTTCTAACAGAGAGATATATGGATGACTTTTTTTTTGTTTTTGGCTTTCATTGTGTGCAATTTGAGGAATGCTAGGTGTTACTCTTACCAAAAATACCTCCTTCTATATGCAATTCCATAATACCTCATTGCTTTGTAAATTCAAAAGAAAAAAAAATGGGTTTTAAACTTCCAAACTCTCTGATAACACTTATCAGGAAATTGTTTTAAAAAATCAGGAGTTATATGAATCAAATTTGAGGGTGTTGGAAACATATATAGTTACTATCAGTTTTTGATAAAAGCTACAGATATTAGTGATTATTTATACAACTGTATTATACAGTTGTATACTGATTATACAACTGAATTTTTAAAAGAGTTGATGGACTGAAATAGGAAGGACAAAAGGGATTTTTGTCTTCAGATAATCGTGCCCTTGACTTTTTGATGTTTTCATAAGCTGTGTTAATGTAGTTGCCTTGCTTCTCTAATCATGAGTCCCCTCTCTTGCAAAAACTGGATGATATGCCTCCCTCGAAGGGTTGTTATGCAACTCAAACATAAAATAGTGATAATGTTACATTTTTTTTCTGAGCTTTTCCTCTGGTATGATCTAATTTAATACTCACACACTAATAATGTGTAAAAAAAATGAAGGTAGGAAGAAATTAAGTAACTTGCACAGACATTAAGCAGTAGATTTAGGAACAAATCCAGGCAACATGAGTCAGAATTTATGTTTGCAATGACTGCATCGATAATAAACACTAAATATGTAAAAGCTATATTGAAAGAATGCAGCATGCATACTTGTTATATGTTCAAAATTACACTGGGCATATTATTCAAAGTAACTGAACAGTCTGGAATGCTGCAGTCAACTTAACTTCTTTTCTTTTTGGTACATTATGACCAAAAACAATAGAAAAATCAAACTTAGTTTCCTCCATCCCCTGGAACTACTACTAATTATAGTATATATGTTACAGCTAAACCTGTGTTAGCCTGGATAGCTAAAGAGAGTCCTGTTTCAGTTTTTCTCTATATACTGGGCTTTAACATTAGTTTCCAAACTAAATTTGCTTTCCTTAATTATCTAAAGCAATTGTTTGAATGGTGCCATATCTACACAACAACAGCACAGCTTCACACTTAATTTTAATTAGCTAAGCATAAAGTAGCTGTGATGGTAATCAAGCAGATGGAAAATTGATAGTATTGCACCCTCAGTGGCCCAAATGTTGAAGACCATCACACTAAGAAGTCTGTTCTTTTTTCTCCTCTCCATTTGGAAAAAAAAAAAATTATCTATAAAATACTTAGCAGATCTTGTTGATTTACTCTTATTTTAAATAATGCACGAATAATGGCACTTAAGAAAGTTTGCCATAGTGTATATAACACCTGTTCAAAAGCTTGGCAATATAACATGCCTGTCATCCTAAGTAATTTCGAAGCTGTGAGTTTCTAAACAGATAATGAACCATGGAATATTTCTGTAAATAGTGTAATTGAAAAATGGCAAATTAAAGGCATCGTTGGATGTTACAGAAAAATGTCTATTCTACAATATCCCAAGAAGCCTTACCAGATGGAACTCATTAAACTGGTAAGTCTACCAAGAGCCAGGTTCTGGCCCTCATATTTGCAATCTCAGTAATTTTAGATTTTAGCACAAGTTTGTGTAACAAGAAAGAATTTAATTAAATAAAATCACATGGATACTATGGTTACTTATTAATGTGTAGTGAATGCTCATTCTTACAGGAAGGGTTGGCACACTCTTTTCTAAGGGCCCAGATAGATGCTGAATAAGTTTTAGTCTTTGCAAGTTACATCATCCCTAGTAAACTGCTCAACTCTGGTTTTGTAGTAGGAAAATAGTCATAAATAACACAAAAAACAATGATTGAGGTGGTATTCTAATAAAAGTATTTTTATGGCACTGAAGTGTGAATTTTATGCAATTCTACTTGCTACTCAATAGTTACCTGATTCTTTTCCAACCATTTGAAAAAATAATAATTATTCACAGATCATGGATTATATATATAAAAAAAAATGAGGTAAATCTTAGTTTGTTCCACAAATGGGCTAACCATAGATTTACTGTTCAAATCTAGCTATATAGGGGGAAAATGCTCTAAAATAATTAAAATTATATACATTTTGAAATGTTATTAATTACCATTTTATAGTAATGCTGCTTTCTTTCTGTTTGTAGAGTTATTAGACTAGTTGTATGGTTATCTTATAGACTAGAAAGTGTCAAAAAAAAAAAAAGGTCCATTACAGAAGTTCTTCCAAACAAATGGGGAAATAACAAAATAACCAGTGAAGAGATAGCCTCTTTATGTTGTTGAATCAGTTACTTAGTCAAATTCGTCTCACATAATAGATCTTGCAGGTATGTAACCTAGTCACCAGTGGGACAGGAGTAGTGGTAGGAGGGGGTGCCACCTAACCCTTGCCCAATGGCCCTTCCTTTCATCAACGGACATTGTCCAGTGTGGCCTGTTAGCCGCTTGGCGTCTGGAAAGGGTTGGAAAAAGGCAAGATAGGCAACTGTTCCTCTCATCCTTCATAATTATCCTCATGCCAAATTAAAGACTGTTCACTTCTCATGAGTCTCATAATTTCCTCCAGGAACCAAGGGAAGTGCTGGAAGTACAAAGTGAAGGTACCCTGAAATGAAAAACCCTGGTCATTTTAATGCCATCATTAATAGTAACACATCACTATAAAATGAACTAGTTGAGTCAAATGGTAAATTGGGGACAAGGGACACTTTGGTTTGTCTCCCTTTCCCAAATTGAATGTGATCAGGATACATCTTCTTTCTCAATATCAGGGTTTTTGTTGTTGTTGTTGTTATTTGTTTGTATTTTGTTCTCTGAATTCAAAGCAACTACAATAAGTATGATACGTTAAAAAATAAATTTAACACTTCATGATAATAGTAGATTATATTTTTTGAGGACAGGTTCATATCACTGTTTGAAGCACTTTTCACAGATTCATTATTTAGATCACTCTTTGAGGTGACAGATATTATCTTTACTTACCAATCAGGGAACCAAGGCAGAGATATGTTTAATAATGTGTAAAATAGTTAATAAGCGTCAGAGGAGATTTGGACTTAGCAACCAGTCCAGAGTCTGTTCTTTAACTTTATGAACTACTTTTCATTGGTTTAAAAATTTAGTTGACAATTAATAGAAGGATTTAAAGAAAAAAATCTTTAAAAATGCACAAAGTAAAACAAAGTTAAGGGACTTAAAATATGAGCAAAAAATAAAATAGAGAAGACAAATATAGGGTCTAGTAACTGAATATAACATTTCTTCGAGGAATATTACAAAACCAAGCAAAAGAACATAAAAAATACATCATGGTGTAAATTTTCAAGAGCAGAAAGACATAGCTTCAGCTGGTACAGATCACTGAATTTCCAACAAAATGAATTAAAAGATTCCATGCAACAAAAAATTAAATGGGGGCTCCCTGCTGGTGTAAGGGGTTAAGTCTCAGCACTATGAAGCTAACCAGAGCCACTGCAGCACAAGTTCAATCCCTGCCAGGAAGCTAACCCACATATGGTAGCAGACCTCTCCTGTCTTGCTGCTGCTCCCCTAAACAGTGCAATTCTGTAAATCCAGCTGTTCTGCTCCCCACTGTGTGTCTGTTGAATCCTTACACCACCATCCTCCACAACTCTGGCCTGCACTCCAGTTCTTGTATGCCAAAAATTTTTAATAAAAAAAAGTATAAAAGAAAGTGATCCAACTATTTGAGGTAGATGGAAAGCAGTAGCAGAAAAAGGATCTTAACCTTCATCTAATCCAGCAAAAAGTCAATTTCTGTAAAATCATACAGAAATTGTTCAACACTGTCATTTAGTGAAGAAAGAGTAGAGTGTTCTGGAAATGGGGATTAGTAGCAATGGCAGTAGGAAAGGGAACTCCCTTTTATCCCATTTGTGGTTTTCAAAATAATACAAAACTATTAAATATTTGAATGACAAAAACTGATGTTAGATAATGAAAGTGAAACAAGGGTGAGTAGCAAAGTCTCATGTTCAAGGACATGAACATTTTTGTCTCTAGGTAGCCTTCGATGACAATTACTTGTAGGATCTCATGACCGATTCCTCATCCCACACTCCTGCCTCCTTGAATTCTGTGAGCTCTCTCTTGCCCCCTGTTCTTATAACATACCTTTGCCTAGAAGAGCTTCAGCCAGATGTTTGCAATGTTCACTGTCACACATTTTCAAACCTTGCACATTTCTCCTATTCTCGGTGATACAAATCTCCCTGATGAGGTTATAAATGATTCTTCCCCTTAAACTATTCTACCCTCTCCCTGCTTAATTTTTCTGGTTCTCATCACCATCGAAGGTATTGTCTGTGTTTTACTGACTCCCACCTTGAGAAGATCAGCCTTCTGAAAGCACATTATGCTGTCACTGGGCTCACCGCCCTATTCTCACAACTTGAAAGGTGGGTGGGGCATAGTAAATGTACAATAAATAGTGTTCAATGAATGACGAGCAGAGGCTCTTGCTAAGGGGACAGAATTACTGGTCATCATTGTTAAGACCCCCTTCCTTTGCTGCTCTTTAAAGAGTGCTGTCAGTGACCCCATTGTTCTGTTTTCAGAAATAGCCGAACCCAAATCTTTCTTTTTTGCTGATATCGCTTATAACATATTTCATACAGTTTCTAATCATTTGCATATTTTACCAAAAAATCCAAACAACTCTATAAAATAGATATTATAATATTATATCCATTGCATACAAGAAAAATTCAAGCTATGAGACTGTAACTGACTTGGAGTCACTTAACTAATAAGTACCAAAATTGTTATATTAAGCCAAGCCATAGTCAACTTTACAGATGTAGGAGGCATTTAAAAATTTTTAAATGACTTTGCATTGAGAGTGAATCAATTAATTTTCTGTAAATTACAGAAAACTCCAACTGGCTTAACTAATAAAAGCTACTTATTATCTCATGTAATAAAAACGTATGGGTGCACTCCAGTTGAGGGTTTATCTCTGAGTTTATAATGCCTTCCAGACTGCAGCTCTATTTCTTTTTAATTCCTTCACTCTGCCCTATCATATGTGTCTGCTTTAGCCCCAACTGGTCAAAATATGGGCACCACCAGATCCCTGGCTTTGTCTCTTTCTTTATTACAAGTTTTTTCTCTGACTGATCAGTTCAGTTTTAGCTTTTTCTTCTGATATGAATGCTTGAGAACCAATGTTAGTATTTATTGAAAAGTCAAGATGTTCTCATAAGAATTATCCAAATTGTAAAGTGGTGGTTTGGCGATGTATATTCCCGAGACAACCCCAATGCTCAATACTGAGTGTAATTGTTACCCAAATTCTCTATACTTCAAGTTAAAATCTTCCCTGGGAGCCCTATGAATAGTGACAACATGATAGATACACAATAGAAAAGATTTCTTTCATAAATATTCTACCTTAACAAATAACTTAAAACTCTAAGTTTAAAAAGTCAAAGGAAAGGCAAGGAGGGAGAATGGAGAGGACAAAAAGGAGAAAGCAAGTAGATAAAGAAGAAGAAATGAAAGAGCATCCCTTAGATGTAGGTTTTTGGAAGAGTCGTAACAGGAAAGGAGAATCAATCCTCAGCAGAAGATATAAAAATATGCAGAAATTTTTTTTTCTAGATTTTATTTACTTATACACACAAGCTGGGGTACAGGCCAGAGGCGTCGGGCGGCAAGAGGGTTCACCAGAGACAGAGTGGGGAGCAGAACAGGCAGATCAGAAATACACTGCTGAAGGGAGCAGCGGGCAAGGCAGGAGAGGTCTGCCGCACCATGTGGGATTCTCCCCGGCTGGGCGTTGAACTTGCACCGCGCGCTGCCGACAGCTCCACAGCGCAGCACTCAACCTTTGTGCCACCAGGGAGGCCCTGTTTTGTTTTGTTTTGATTAAAGTTTTATTTAGATACCTACCTTAGTATTATTAGATCTGTGGTTTGGTGATTAAGCACAGTGTAAAATGTTTAAAACAAAGGAAGCCAAGCACTAGATTTTGTTAAATCTAAGCAACCTAAAAATCTACAGCTACACACTGTAGCAGTGACATTGTAACTGTCCACAACCAGAATGTTGTCTGTTGCACATAATGTTTCAGTTTATTCAGACAAATAATCCTCGCCTGGGAAACAGATTGCTTTTCAAATGAATTTAGTACTACTTAAAGGTAATTGACAATCCCAGAGATAGAATCCCATCATTAGATTACAGGACAGGTATTTTACATGCGTTATTCTGACTACAATACTGTCTCATGCAAAGGATGCAACAGTCAGTTTAGCAGTTTACATGAAATGACAGAAAATGTTGTTCTCATTCTGTTTATAAGGAAGGACTCTGAAATAGACACGCACATTGTCATTTACAAGTGTCAGAATAAGGGAGAAAACTTCGCCAGTGTGTGTGTGTGTGTGTGTACGGTGTTTATTAGTTTAGTAATTAAAGTGTTTGGTAATGAGTTACCTTTTTAAAAGGATGACAAATTTATTTCAAAATATTCTGATCTCTGATTTTTCTTAAACAAATGAGATAACCTGAGAGCAGAGGGTCCCTGTACATGCAGGTAACAGGCTGAGGCTGAGGGGTGACTGTCTCCTTAGGTGAGCACCTTCTGTCCCATTTTCATTTCTATTACCTCTGGGATAATGGATAATATCTAACTTCTCTACATACTTTGTTAATTTACTGCCTCCTATGGAACCAACATGTTGTTTTGAAATAGCAAAGAACAATAGCACTCAATAATTGTTAAATGTGGCAAGAAGATTTTATTCAAACTATTGCAATAAGGGAGAGAAACTCTGGTATAAACTAAACTCAGTACCAACTAAGACAGTGACCACTGAGGTTTTAAAGAGAAAAAAGAGTGTGGGAAATGGGATATTATGGGGAAGTGAAAAAGCTGCAACCAAATAGAGCTAAATAGAGCTAAAAAGGCTTTGGGGAAACAATCAAAAGGACTGTGAGTAGGAGAGTGAATGGAAACTATAGAAGATTGTTAGGTAATGTGAGTTAAGACTGGGCATGTATATGGTCTGTTTCCATTGTGTTTTCTTTAGCAAACACTTAACCCAAGAACTTCTATTACCTTTAGTGTCTTGTGCTAGTGCAGGCAGAAGGCAGGTGTAAGTTTGGTCAAGTCTCTTATCATTGTTTCCAGGGTGATGGTTTATTTATGTGTCAGTTTAACTGGGCTAATGGATGCCCAGATAGCTGGTAAAACATTATATCTGGGTGCATCTTGAGGGTATTTCCAAGAGAAATTAACCTTTGAATGAATGAACTGAGTAAAGTAGATGGCCTCCCCAGTGTGGTGGGATGCATTCATTCTGTAAAGGACCCAATTAAAACAAGCAAAGGGAGAACATATTTCTTTTCTTATTGCTTTTCCTGAGACAGCCATCTTTTGCCTTCAAACACTGCTACTCCTGGTTCTCGGGACTTTCCAACTCAGATGGGACTTACATCGTCAGAGTCAGATTCTCAGATTATTAAACTTCAACTGTAATTACACATCCACTTTCCTGCTTCTCCAACCTGTAGATGACAGGGCCTGAGACTTCTTGACCTTTATCAACACTTATAATTCCTAACACCTATAATTCCTATAACACTAATTCCTACAATAAATCTATCTATCTATCATCTATCTATCCTATTGGTTCTATTTCTCTGGAGAATTTCTCTGGAGAACTCTAATACATATTTACAAGTCCTTTATGCCAATGGGAGTTCACAGTCCATTTCTATAACTCCTGTTTTAAAGTTAAGATACAAAGCATTGAGCAACATGGAGATGGGGAGAGGTGAGGGGAAGTGGAGAAGGGATGGCAAGAATCTACAGTTCAGGATAAGTCTTTCATATGAGATTGCTTTTCCTACTAAAGGTCCATATGGACTGGGTCAGGGTGGAGGTGGGAGTTGCCAGGAGGTATTTGAAACCACAAGATAAACAAGACCTATTGCCTTCAAGTAATAATTGTACTGAATAAACATCATTTTGGGCACATTTTAAATACCTGCTAATCTTTATGTTTCAAGGCAGCACAAATTTTATCTGTCTTGCTCATTGTCATTAATCTAGAATCTACCATCATGTTGGGTATATATGACTTCTTCTTCCTCCTCCTTTTTCCTCTGCCTCCTCATTCTACATTACCTTGTTCTCCCTATTCCTTCTTTAACTCTTAAAGTAGTTTACTTAAGTATATGTACAGGAAATTGAAAGAAAAGATTTCAGTATTTATTTGTGGAATATTGGAATATGAAGCCATTCAAGTTCTTATTTTCATCTCTCTTTCTACACACACAGATATGTCTGTGGGTGTGTATGGAACTGAATGTGTGTGTGTGTGTGTGTGTGTGTGAGAGAGAGAGAGAGAGAGAGAGAGAGAGAGAGAGAGAGAGAAATAGAGAAACAGAGACAGAGAGGAAAGTGAAGGAGAAAGGGAGAGAGAGAGAGAGAGATACTGAAGTCAAAATAGTTCAAAAGATTACAATTCCTCTGTGTAAATTATCCATTTTTGACATTTCTTGTGTGGGCTCAATCTTCTTTGGTCTATTTAACTTCTTTTTAAAAAATATTTATAATCTAATATTAATGTAGAGAGATTCAGTAATTAAAAAGTACAGTGAGGAATGTTGTTAACACACAAAAGTCAAGGTGTCAAACAGTCATTTGGGAACATTAAAAAATGGGGTCAGTTTAAATCAATTTCTAAGGTGTCTGGTGTAGAGTTTCTAATTTATTCAGATTTTTCTGGTCTCCCAAATTTAGCCTGAAAGCACGCTGAAAGGGATATAATTTTCCCCCATAAATTTCTGCTTCCATTTGGAATGCAAATTATTTCAGAGCAACATCTTGAACGATATTGTAACTCTTTTCTTTTTTCCTGCTTGAACTGTAGAGAATAGAAACCCACATCACTAGTTACTATTTGTTAACTTTTCCCAATGTTTGTGGTAACACGGTTTTTTAAGAAGACCAGTGCAAAATAGTGGAACCACAGGATGGTGGTCTGAATTTCTATTTCCTGAGTTTGCTTTCCGATCCCAAGATTTCATTACTCATCTTTCTTCTTGATGGAAGGGTGGGTTGACTGAAAGGCCTGCATCAGATGCACTTCTCCTAACTTAAAGATGCCATTTCTATTTTCTAAACAGCACTTTTTTTTTAGGGGTGATAAATCCTTCTGAGATTTGATTTTTTTTTCATTCAAAACTGGGGGAGTGGGGCCTCCCTGGTGGCGCAAAGGTTGAGCACTGCGCTGTGGAGCTGTCGGCAGTGCGCGGTGCAAGTTCGACGCCCAGCCGGGGAGAATCCCACATGGTGCGGCAGACCTCTCCTGCCTCTCCCGCTGCTCCCCTCAGCAGTGTATTTCTGATCTACCTGTTCTGCTCCCCACTCTGTCTCTGGTGAACCCTCTCGCCGCCCCACACCTCTGGCCTGTAACCCCAGCTTGTCTGTATAAATAAATAAATCTTTAAAAAAAAAAAAAACTGAGGGAGTGAAGGTTTCCCATAGTTACAGCTATTGTTATTAATTTGTTTTCCTAATGTCATTTTTTCCTATGGTAAAGTGTTTATTCCTAGGAGGATAGTTGAGAGGTCAATATCACAATCTGTCACTCTATAATAACCTAAGTCTGCTCTTTATTAAAAATCAGAAAGAGATTTTTCTTTCCTGTTCATTGAATTGTTTCAAGAAAGTCCTGCATATTTCCTAGTAGACTAACCTCCATAGTCTCCAGCCCCCCAGTACTTAGAGGCTCTAAGAAAAAGAGATACTGACTGGTACAACAGCAGCATTTATTAAGACTATTACTTTTGATGAGAAGAATAAAATGATCATGACTACTTGGAGAGAAAAGATTACTTTTACGCAAATAGATGAAAAAGGAAGTTAAGGCAAACTTATTAATCATGAACCTTTCTGAGCATCAAGTATCTGTCAATTATTATGCTAATGTTTGAGAATATGTAAATCAATATATACTACCTTCTATCATCCAGAAGTTATAATTTGGACTAAGAAGTAGAAGACGATGGTTCCTGGGTGGTGAGTGTGATGTGAGAATACACATCTGAGGAGGTGTGAACCTATATCCCTAATACATAGTGTTATAAATCAGTGTTACGTCAGAACATAATTATTTATTAATTTTGTTCTTTTTTTAAATTCCTTCCACCTATGCTCATACCTCATCTGCCTCCTTCCCTCACTCCCTCCACTCTTCATCCTCTTCCTTCTGATATCCACATTTTTTAAAAGAACAAAAGAGATAAACTTTTAAACATTGTCTGTACAAAAATATTCAAGAACTAATACATACATCATGATTGATGTCATACAGATGAGAGGGAACACAATTCTTCCTCAGGTTTATCTTGAAGAAATCTTGGTGGGAGTGAAATCAGTAAGTTGGGCTTCAAAGGGTGCATAGGAGTTCACTAGACAAAGAAGATGATGGGAAAGGCCAGCCAGGTGGTGGTCATTGGAGCATGCCTAGGTGCAGGTAAGTGTGGCACAGCTTATGAAGCAGTCTGTCACATCTGTGTATATAAGGCGAGGTGTAGACAAACAAGATTAGGAAGGACACTTTTTCAATGGGGTATATCTTAAGGGGCCCGGTATTGAGGGAGTAGCGTGCTAGGCCTGAGAGCAGGCCTGCAAGAGCTGGCTGCAAGCTGTCTGGCAAGGGCTGGTTGTAAGATAAAAGACTGAGGCTGGGTGCTTGAGGGGGCAAAGACTGACAGGCAAAGGCTGACGGCCACAGAACTGGCAACCACAAGAGAAGTGTGGAGAAAGAACAGCTCTTGTGGTCGCTTCACACCTCTGGGTGACATAAGGGGGTTCTGAGGCAAAGGGGAGCAGTGTGAAAGCACCCCAAAGTAGGAAGAAGCCCCCGGGGAGCTTTGGAGGGAGGGGAAAAGTCCCCATGAGAGATTATAAAAGTAGTCCAAACCCCAAGAGTAATGGGCTTCTCCCCTGGACCTCCTCCTGCTGTCAGGAGTCTCTCTTGCAATAAACCTGGGCTTGCTAACCCTCAGTCCTGCGTGGTGGTGACTATTCCTCAGTCACTCGGACACAAGAACCCACTCATTCAGCAACAGTGATATAGGTTGATTCTTAAAAATGGCATAAGATAGGAAAAAGCAAGGAGGTTCTCTCCATAGTATAAGGAAAAGACTTTTCTATACTTTTAGGAAGGAAAAAAGACCCAACAGGCTAGATTTGAACAGAAAGCTCACCTTGCTTAAGAGAGCAGGGATAGAAAAGATCAGAATGTGTCAAATGCTATGATTAAGGCATACAAACTCAATCTTACAGGGAGGAAAGAGGGGTCAATTGCAGGCACTAAAGCAGAGGGAGGGCACGTGCCCTTTTGTAGGAAGATTAATCTGTCAGAGTGAAGTGGTTTGAAGGGCTAAGCAGAAGTAGGCCAGTGGCTCAGAACAAATTATTTAGTTCAAAGTTAAAGTGACAAGGGTTGCCATGATGCGGGGTCAGGGGAATTGAGATCATACTGTGGCCATAAGGAAGAAGGAACATTTTTATTCATTCTTTTTATCTTCTTATTCTTCAACTCCTCCATTAAACCAAGTTGTTCCCCTCCAGTTCTGTGAATGCCAGGCGTGGCCCACAATTCTTTCACAGATGAACCCCATTCTATTTGCGGTTACTTCTGCCAGCAAACTGCCACCATATCTTCCGCTTTGAAGAAAGAATGAAAAAGCAACAAGAAGCAGCTCGTTCAACCTAAAATTGTTATTATGGAGACTGTGAGCACTTGCACATTCATTTACTTGGCAGTGGAAAGCGCTCTCCTTTTCCTCTCCACACTTGAGACGCCACGTCACGAGAACACAGATGAGTGTGGCTGTCTTCGTTATTCTAATGGTGACATTATAGCTAGGCCCTCCTTTCACCACATGGAGCCTGAGAAAAATGGGTCTTTCCTTCCTCAGGGCCTCAGCTTTCTCTACTCCATTCCATGCAGAACTAAGGAGGACGTGCACACCAGGGGGTGATGGGAAAAGCAGGGCTGATATTCTGAGCGCCGTGGGGGAGAACACTGCTGAATAATTCACTGATAATACAAACAGGCTCCAACTGGCAGACAATTCCTTTTCATCCAAATGATTTATCTGAAAATTAAAAAGTCTAACTGAAATCAAAATAGCAGTATTAATTTACAGAATTCAGAGTGTGAATTAAAGGAAAACATTTAATATATGTACCAGGAGAGCATTATGGGAAGGGAACTAAAATAGTACAACTTAAACTTAAAAAAAAAAAATCTATGGGCAACTGCCATTTACATTGAGTTCCAGTTAGAAATTAGATTGCAATGATATATATATGCTATTAAGGTGTAGATAGTAGGGCTATATTCTGGTCCCAGGAGTCACTAATTGAATTGTTTCTATGATAACAGATAAATGTTGAATAGCTCTGTGCAGAAAAAGAATAGATTTCCTGTGATACATTTTATACTCAACCCATAGGCAAAGGCAACTGAAGACATTTGGCATTTATGCAGTCTCCGCAATTCCCCATCCTAAAGATAACATTTCAACCACTTTTCTAAATGATGATAAATACATGAAGTCAAGGTATCCAACGGACAGAATTATTTTATCAAAGCTAATTCCTCCACAGAATCACCACCTTAACGTTTTCTGTCAAAGGTGAGTGGCCAAGGCAGAATTGAATTATGTTTCGTAGGCAAGAGAAGGAAAAGAGGAGATAAAGTGTGGAAGGGTGATGCTATCTGTAATAGCCTTTTTCCTTTCTGACACAGTTGGTTTATCTGTTTTCCTGAAATCAGTTAGAGGGGACTGTGTGCGTGCGTGTGTGTGTGTGTGTGTGTGTGTGTGTGTGTGAAATTCATACATCTGCTGCATGCATAACATACCCAACAATCACTTAAGATTTTTCAATTTGGATAATTAGAGTTTTTATAAAGTCTAGTTTCGCTCTGGTTTACCATAGGGCTGAGAAAAATAAGTAAATATGTATTATAAGAGGTAATGCAAATTTAAATGGTATGTGTGTATGTGTGTAGCAATGAAATCAATTCAAATGGAAAAAAATAAATTCAAATGGCTTCAGGTTTCATTTGAGCAGCCATATAAAAATTCAATAGCTTTCCTGAAACCTTTCCCATCCATATCTGAATGCAAAATTGGCTCTAGAATTCTCATTCGAAGCAGGGTCCCAAGTGAAATTCTTGGCACTTACACATTTAGCACCTAATGGAATCCAAAAGTGAAACAGCTCATGAACGTTAGAAAGTACAGTAAAATAGATTCAAATAATGGCCAAACAACCAAAAATCACAAAATCTGACTATTATGTTGAAGTTGAGGGTTGGGTAGTTGTCTACCTTATATAAAAGATATTTTCCTAACTAATCATTCTCCCTTCATTCTCTTTGTATCTCTTATTATTGAAGTTTCCTTGTCCTATTGGATTTATCTATAGACAATTACCTACCTTACTCTATCCCCTTTCTCCTTAATTTTTATTCAAACTTCACTTTTGCAGTCTCTGACCAGCAAATTGTCATTCCCATACCCTGGCAAGAACAGGTGACTTGTTTTATTTTTCCACAATTATATATATATATATATATATATATATATATATATAGAGAGAGAGAGAGAGAGAGAGAGAGAGAGAGAGAATATAAATACACACACATACATCTTCTCTCATAATTTTGTATTTATTCACTGATTCTTCCCAACCTCAAATATAATCTCTGTATGGATGATATTCAAAAATGCTTCTTGGACATAATTGGTACTAAATAAATGCTTGCTACACAACTGTTTTTCTTAGAAAGAACTGACCCTAGAAATTTTCATAATCTTCTTAATGATTGGCCAAAATGTCAGTTCTAGCAGCAAACAAATACAAGAAGAGAGAGGAAAAAAAGGTTGAATTTTCTAACTTTCTGGTCTGTAATTTTAAAGGAAAAAAGGCAAAATGTATACTCACTGTAATTTAAAATTTGAGGGACACTATATACTTCTACATTGTCAATTAGGAATCAATTATATTCATTCAATTATATTCATATATATATTATAATATATATAATATATATATTATATATATTATAAAATATAATATTTTTACATTTATGTAATTTATGTGTTACATTTATGTATTACATATATGTAATATTTATACATTGCATATATAATATTTATACATTTATATTTCAAGACCTGCATACTGATAGAAATGAAGAAATGGATATTGTTTTTATTGCCATTTTTACTGCAATTTGTGGCCTTGAAAGAGCCAGGAAAAAATTAATAGTGTAGAGCCAGAAAGATGTGAAAACTAGCAGTATAGCCTTTGTCCTCATTACCAGTTAGACCTGTAGACAATGATTTTGATACATGAGGACAAAGAGCTCCTAACCTGATAAAAATAACTACAGTATTTTAAAGTTGTTAATGACCAGGGGCACTGTGAAATGTATGAAAGGTGTAAGCACAATTTCTCTTTTTCAACACACACACACACACACACACGCACGCGCACACACACACTCACAGTTGCACACATTTAAGTTAGTCCATGGATGAATAAACTGGATGATCAGTCATATGAATAACAATTGAAGCCTGCCTGTGAATTCAAGGACTTTTATCACTTTTTAAACAATTTCATGATTATCAAGAATGGTAAGAAAGAGGTTGTTTTCTGTTGTTTCACTCAACCAAATGACAAACTTGTTTGTCCACTGCTCAGCCTTGTGTAAAATGATGCACAAGACAAACACACCTTCCTTCTGGAAGCCTGATTCCTATGGGATTAGAACAAAGCAAGAGGACAAATTGACTGAATTAGGACTAGTATATGCAATTATGGGGCAGAATAACTGTGTAATTGAGGCATATGATCTTCAGAAATGCAGTCTATCTCTTGTGAAGTACTGAGTTCTTTATCTCAAGTAATATTTAAGTGGAAGATTCTCAGTAACTGAAAATGCTTGACATATTAGGGGAAAGATATATTAGACAATTCCTTAGGTACTTTCCAACTCATAAATTCTATGATTCGGTATTCAAGGGCTCAAACCCACGATAGGAGCATTCAGTTTATTAAGTGTGTTATGTAGTAGTGGAAGAAATTTATAATCAAGTTAATTACCTCACTAGTACTTATAAATTCTGCAGCCCAATCTCTCTCCCATTATTACAGCAGCATATATAATATAATCTGCAAATTGTTAAGTCTCATTTTTTGATTGGCTTTACAACAGTTTAATCAGTAGTCTACATCTCTTCATCACAATTGTTAACAATTGCAAATATTCCCCACTTTGTGGCTGGAAACAAAAAAGAACATCAGTAAGAACATTTTTCATTGGTTTCTTAAAACCATTAGAATTGAATAGTTTGTGAAAATCATTTCAGGTTATGGCTCTGGAGGATTTTCCTTAACTCTTTGTTCATAATACAGATTTTTCTTTGATTGCAACCTATTTGATATGATTTCTGATTTACATTGTGTTTTCGAATCCACTTAATTGCTTTGTTTGTGACAATTGCCAGAGGGATAGTCTGACTGATCCACTGTGATAACTCTAAATAAGTGATGAATATGGCCTTGGGTTGTGTTTACATAGCACACCTGGTGCCACAAACCCACACAGCTGTTAACAGGTGTGAACACTTGTTTACAACCATTACTGGCGCTTGTTCATTTGAGTCAGCTTCCCAGGTTTACAACTGCTGCTAAATGAGTCAAACTTGTCTGAATAGCACTTTGCCAGTGTCTGGCTCTCCAGCACTAATTCATTTAGAAGAAACCAGCATGATCAAAAAGGGACTTGTTTGTGACTCTCCCCAGTTTGACCTTCCCAGAATTGGGAAAAGCATTTCCTGGGCACCTATCTGTTTACTCTGGGTTTTGGGCCAAAGAAGAGTGTCTGTTGTCCCAAGATGCACTTGCAGTGATCAGACCTTGCTGTAGGCAAATATTCATGAATTGGAAAACTGCCTGAATGTATCCAGGAAGAAAATACAAAGAATGGAAACAAAGGGACATTTCCCCTGGAGCATTTTTGCGCCTTTATGCACTGGATTCATCTGGCAAGGTTCAGAATCAATCCTCTCTCCTTAGAAGATATTTTCTTTGCAACAACTCTTACCTCCATACCCAGGAGGATCAGAGTTTCTTGCTGGTTATAGGAGTTAAACTTTACCTAAGCTCTTAGGGAAAAAAAAATATACTCAAAGGGCTTTGGATACTAATTCCTATAGCTGTACTAAAAATGTTGTAGATACTGCGATGATTTGACAGTATTTGGGTTCTCTCTGACAACTGCACAACTAGTCCATGTTGCTATCCTATTGCTTAGGAGACTTTCTCAGACATGAATGTGAATTGCAGCTGGTAAGGACTTTCCCTGCAAAGATGGACTGCGGAAACTAAACTAGTAGGTCCTCAATTGGAAGGAGGCTGCTTGTTGGATTCAAATGGAATTTGGGTTTTTGGAGTTGTGAAGCAGAAAGGGATGAGGCAATAGAGAGCATGGTCCCCATTCAGGCATAAAGAAGGAGCAAAGCAGCAGTGCAGAAAGAGCACATGGGGCGAAGAACAAGCCCTCAGCATGGGACACTCTCGGGTACACTATATTTAATCATGTAAGTTTCACTAAAAACAAAAGAACTATGCCTCCCACCAAGCAAAAAACAACCAAAAGCAATTTTGTCCATATTATTAAGGATAATTGTTAATGAATATTAAAACAAGCAATGAATTGGCAAACCAGAGACATCTTCTGTAAAAGGTACAAAAAGGTTGAACAGATGAGGAGGGAGGCCTTGACAGGGAACCAGGTTTTGTAATCAAATAAAATCATATTATCTTGGGGCTAATTCTTTCTTAGCAATGTTTACTAATCCTCCAGGCAGTGTTATTTTCCAATGTTATTACCACCCCATAGATGATTAAGAAGATCAAATGTTAGAACTGATTTTTAAAAGAACAGTCACTTGCTTTTGTTCTCAAGCCAAATTTAGCATCCTTTCATGTTCTTTATAATTAGTATCTTGGCTCAGATTATAGCTTTGCCTCCCCTGAAAGTGTCAGATGCTGGTGTCACTGTGCAAGAGACAGGCAGGTCTCAGCTTGAACAAACTATACTTGGAGAGACAGAGTTCTAGGAAAGAAGTGACACTGTAGACTCACTTTTTTTTTTTAAAAGATTTATTTTTTATTTATACATACAAGCTGGGGTACAGGCCAGAGGTGTGGGGCGGCGAGAGGGTTCACCAGAGACAGAGTGGGTAGCAGAACAGGCAGATCAGAAATACACTGCTGAGGGGAGCAGTGGGCGAGGCAGGGGAGGTCTGCCACACCATGTGGGATTCTCCCTGGCTGGGCGTCGAACTCGCGTCGCCGCTGCTGACAGCTCCACAGCGCAGCGCTTAACCGCTGCGCCACCGGGAAGGCCCCTGTAGACTCACTTTTAATTGCATAGCTACTTACCGGATTAATTGCCCCTTTTGTCTTTTGGTTAAAATCTGAATGCATACACAAAGCGAATCAATAGCTTTGTCATTTGAGCACCCCTTTTTCCTTCATGAAATGATTGTCTCTCTCAGAAATTAGCAGAGCAATTAGTAAAACCCCAGCATGGCTTTTCCAGGTACTAATCCCTGTTGGAAGGTCATGGTAGAAATATCCCTTGGGGTGGTTTAGGTTGAGATTTTGTTGAGTCGAGAACCTAAAAATGTGAATAGTTTATAGAAATATAGAATGTTTAGAGCATAGAACAACTGTATATTACACAAAGTGTGCATTTGTTGCATTAACTTGCAACAGTTATCCTTGTTGCATTAATCTGTTGCATTAACATGTTTGTGAATCTTCCATTGATATATTTCTTCCTTTCAAGGTATTACTGTATATTCAGGGCAAGAAGGGCAATGCCAAAATTAAATGGCCTTCACAGCACCCCAAGCAACACTGGCTAGAGCAGATAAAGCCCAGAGGGGAGAAAGGCAGTCCACTAACCTCAACCAACAGGCAGGCAATAAAGCCCAAGGAGACCAAGAACACCCAGAGGGGGGCAATTCTTTGAAATTGGCCAGTTTATGGACAATAGGCAATTATCCTAAACAGTAACTTGATGCCCAAGGGAAGAGCAGAGCTGGTTGACACCCTCACAAATGAGATGTAATGTTCTTATTGCTGTCTGGGCTGATTGAACTATACCCCTGGAGTACAGTAGAAGGGGAGAGACTTGGAAACTGTTTTCTGGGCCTATAAAATAAACCCTAGAGTGCCTGCAGAATGCACCTCAGGAAGGGAGGGTGTGAACTCTTCCTGCACCCCACAATTGCACAGGGCCCCCACAATTCCCTTGCAGTTATTCTTATCAAGGATAATGTCCACCAAGGACACTTTTCCCTGGGTTTCCTTTTATTCTATCTCTACATAAAATTTATTTTGCCTCTGCTAAAGATGTGGCTGTCAATTCCTCTCATACCATAATCAAGAAGCAGGGAGCTCCTAAATCCAGAAACACTGAAACATGATGGCAGTATTAAGTGAAGAAGGAATTATGGTCAAATTAAGCAAACTTCTTCACCTTAAGCTAGAATTTAAGAACCAAAATATAGAGTGCACCTGAGTATACAAGAAAAATGCTTTTGATGTTAAAGGATATATGCATATATATATATAATATAGGATATAAATAATATATATATATATAATATGTATATTGCTATGATATAATTTATATAGACTAGGTTACTATATTATATATATGCAAATTAATATCAAAAAACTTTTTAATTTGTGCGCAAGTCTACTCTATAATTTGAACCCTAAAATGTCTGGCTTCAAGAAAAAGATCTGTGGTAAATGCAAACTTAGTTGTTTTCTCTATCAAGGGAATGAGAATTGAGCTTTCCTGAGACAACTTTCCATAGGAATTCTTAGTTCATTTCTATCACTTTCTTCACACTTGCCTCTTCTTACTTCTGCTTAAACACCCATCTTAGATCAGAGAAAGGCTAGGATTTCAACAAAACCCTCATTTGTTGTTACATAATGAGGTTTCCACCCTCCGATGTCCTATTTTTCTAGTTTCCTTGGAGCAAACTATGGATTACTTGGCTCCCAGCCACAACTGAGACATGGAAACCTATTCTAGTACTTGTGTGGTTCTAGATCAGTTTCCAGATGAGGAGCAGGTCTCATTGATGTGTGATGGTAATTGAGAAATTAGTGAACTTTCAAGAGCTTGAGATGTCTTGCCCCTGCAGAAAAGGAAAATGACTTTATTAAAGACTTGTTTCATTAAAATACTACTTCAACCATAAGATAATCATATAGGAATCATGGAAATGTGCCAAAACAGTCTCTTATATGCTAACATTCAACCAATCCAACTCACTCTGAAGAGGACATGAGATCAGACTCTGTGGGGAGATAAGTATCGGGGAAGATATTTAGAAATAACCCAAAGAACCTGATTGTTTATACAATTCCTGAATATATCAAATAAGCACAATCCTAACCAACCTCAATTTAGCTCACTAATATGGAAGGCCTTAGCTGAATTGTCCTGGCAAGGCATGAACAAACAATTCTGAAAACATAGATTCTTTTATCTAAAACATAATAAAATGACTTTTATTTATTGAGTGGTGACTACATATCAAACAGAATTCTAATCACTCATGTATATTGTCCTAATTTAATTTTGCACAGTAACCTTATAAGATGGATTCTATTATTAGTATTATTATTCCCAAATTATAAATCAAGAATATTATTATTAAAATGTTAGGTAATGTACTCCGTATTACAAAGCTGTTAAAAGCACATATTTTTAACCACTCTCCACAAGATTTAGAGGTTTTCAAAATATTAAGACTAGTATATATTTTTCTATATTACGCAAACTTCTACAAATTATACTAAACTGAAATTGACATGTTAATGACTTGTCTAAGGTCATAGAAACAGCTATACTTCCTGTCTCCTAAATCAAAGTAAAAGCTTTAGCAAGAGGATTTCACTAATTTACCTATAGCCATATTATTCAGTTTGTAATATTCCAGTTTGGGTTATTCCTTACTGAGACATAAATACTTTTGCTCTCAAAGTAAAGTTTCTAATGGTATTTTCTATGCATGTTTTTAGAAAAGACAATTCCTTGACTAGTATTTTTCTTTATGATTTGAACAAAGGAACCTTGTTACATCAGTGAGTTATATTTTGCAGAGACTAACTTTACTTGAAACCCTTACTCCTGTTTGTCTTTACATACAAAATAATACATTATCTGTCACTCCTTTGTGAGACTGGTTCTTCTTCCTACCCACCCTACAAGTCCCAGCATCTGAACCTTTCTCTCCCTAATTTTTGTGGGCTTCAGGCAAACCTGACTTAGAAGTGGCTTATAATCATATAGAATAAATATTGTTGACTGAAAGTAAAAAGCTCCACAGTATTATATTAGCTCACCCACCTAAAGGTAAACATTCAATAACATTTGCCTTTTCTATTAAAAGCAAGGAAAAAAAATGCTTGAGCAAATGCTTTAGAAAAGTTAATGTTGTAACTTTTACTGCATCCTCTTTTTTTTCTTTTTCTTTCTATCCTTCCACCAAGCCATCAATTTTCATCATCAAGGCTTAACTGTCCATGTGTGATATGTCATGCTGTCTGCTGACAATCCTGGAAAGCATATCAGAAACAAGAAAATCAATCATTGACGCAGTAACTAAATAATTCGCCCACCCCCTTTTTTTTTTCTCACAGGACACTATATTAATCAGAAAAAGGACGCATTTTGCTAAGGTAACACATTAACCCCCAAATATCATCATACCCTTACCAGTGTCTAAAAAAATATTTGGGAAAAAGATGACTCTATTCAACATGGACAGTCAGAAACACAGGCACTCGGAAGCACTACCAGCTTAGCATACCACCACCACATGGCTTCCAGCATTGGTACGGTAAGAGAGGAGAAAATGCAAAATGCACACCTATTGTAAATTACCTTAAACTAAAATAATGTGCAGTATGATGCTCATGGCCTATTGGCTAGAACGACTCATGTTGTCTCAAACTCCTGAAGACTAAATAGTTTGAGGGATGCATGTGCCATATTTGTGCATTTATTTATTTTTTTAAAAGATTTATTTATTTATGCATACAAGCTGGGGTACAGGCCAGAGGAGTGGGGCAGCGAGAGGATTCACCAGAGACAGAGTGAGGAGCAGAACAGGCAGATTGATTGAAATCCACTGCTGAGGAGAGCAGCGGGCAAGGCAGGAGAGGTCTGCCACGCCATGTGGGAATCTCCCAAGCTGAGCGTTGAACTGGCTTTGCCGCTGCCCACAGCTCCACAGCACAGCACTTAACCTCTGCGCCACCAGGGAGGCACATATTTGTACATTTAGAGACATTTCCATTGGTGGTTGAGTAATGGGTAAATTCTGGACCTTAGAACTGACAAATTTAGTTAGACTGGTGTCTGGTCTCTGCTATTTACTTACTCACAGATTTCTAACCCTTTATTTTAAATCTAAAACTGGAGATAATAATTTTATGTACATCATAGGGTTTTTGTGACCTTTAATAGAATGGTACACATATAAGTGTTTAGCACAGGATCTGTTAAATATTAATCATAAATTTCACTGGACAAATATTTATGTCCATTAACTAGAGAGTGAAGGACTGAGGGAGAAAGACAAAGAAATGTGCCCCCTGCCTGTATGGAGAGGTTGATTTATTGGAGAAGGAAATTTTTCTTACGGATTTAAGCATTGCATTTGAAAGCTCATTTTGCTCCACTCATTTCTGATGTTTTCCTATCAGAAGATTAAGATGATATATTAAACTGATTTAAAGGAAGAACATAACAAAACAAAGCAAAGGAATCCTTAAGCATGTTTAAGAAGGAAACAGAATGAAACGAAGATTCTCGTTCTCTTAAAATGAAAGTTATGAAATGAACCCTCTTTCTGTACCTGAACTGAGTTAATGTAGGGATTGTGAGTTGGGTTGGTATGCTTGGGGGGAAATAGAGTATTTTATTTGTAAGTGTGAGCTATGTTTGTCTCACCAGGTAATAAATCCCATAGTCATGACTAATAAACTTTAATGTTGTCAAAGATCTTCTTATAATGATGGGTCTTCTTTTTTGCTTCTCAGATAATTCAAAGGTAAGCTCTTGACCTTGAGCAAAACTCCCCCATCTTAGAAAACAAAACAAAACTGAACATGATAATAATGGGTAAAAATAGGTGCCAGAAAGAATGAGAGTTCTGAAACTATGTTTTCTATAACCATAAATTGAGTTATACCAACTTTATAATTAGCCTTTAGAAGAAAATCCAGGTCAAAATTTAGTTCAATTAACCTCTTGAGTATCTCATTAATCACAACCTGCTTAAAGTGATTTTCTTATCCTAAGCACAATGCAACATGATCTTCACTGTGTTTATAAATTCCCACTGTTTGCTGTAACTATGTCACACAGGTAGATTTTTGTTTCTGTCTTTGTTTCTCTTTCTTTGGCTGGTTGTGGTTTTGTTTATCTCTTTGCTTTATCTTTCAAGATGTTTATGAGGAAAGAATTACCTGTCCATTTCATGGTGTATACCTTTGCATTTGCTAGTCCACTGCTTTAGGAAATAGAGATACATACAGAAAGGGAAGTTAGTTTAAATTTAAAATGTGTAAGTCATGGTAAACAAGCAGCTCAGAGATTGTATCAATGCTATTACAGTCACTGACAGATTTGGAGAAAGAAAAAAAAAAAATCAGATCAGGACAGTTGAAATCTCCTGCCCTCCATTCTCCCCTAACATATACTATGCTAGATATTACTGAAACAGTAATTGCAGAACTTTCTCAACCTGTCCGTCACTTCACTCAACAGTAACCACAAGGATAAAAATGACACATCTATAGGTCATGATGATTTTAAAATAAAATGTGTTATTGTGCATTGTGGGTAAAATATGTAAATTACAAAGACTGCAGAGATAATTTTTTTTTCAAATCAGAATTAAATGACCTTCTTGATTGAACCCCTTTTTTCCAGGGCAGACACTGCATTCATTGTTATAAGAGTATGTCTTGTAATAAAGTCAAGTTTGACAGATGAGGAGATTAGGAAGCCTGCCTGAGAATTTACAATAGGAAAAATCTGAACAAATAAATGTATGCAAAAAAGAAACAAGATTCATGATATATGCCACATTTCCCTCTATGTTATTTCAGTTGTTTTGATAATTCATTGATGCTGTCAATTAAATCTAACAGAGAATAGTATGAACTTCAGCAAAGTTAGATTAGAACTGATAATGATTTTAAAGCAGCGGTGGAACTGTGATCGTATTTACACCCTTAATGAAAATAGGTGTACAAATTTGATTTTTTTCCAATTTATATTTTCACTAATAGCTAGTAAGATGTTTAGAAACTAAGAGGAATTAAAATATCTGTTGAATCAATGACTCAATAAGCTAGTAATATTGTCATTGTAGTATGTTGTATCTATAGAAGCTGTTACCACTGCTTTAAAGAATGAAAATTACCCAGATTTAGTCATCTCCAGAAACAACCTGTCAGAGAAACCTACTATTTCTGACTTAACATAAATAACATAAATGTCTATTGGGTATTAGTATCAAACAACTACACAAATTGCAATTTCTCCCCTACCTAAATAATTTGTCAATGAATTATTGGACTTATTTGGATTAAAATGAAGATTCAAAGTCCTATCTGACCACATTTTTGTACTAAATACTTTTAAATGGGTCATCTACACACTTGTCCACAGTGCTGATTCCATTTTAAATTATAACTAGAAGGGGGGGTGTTTTCACATGCATGAACATGTATGTGTGTGCACTTATTTACATGATTTCCCTGATTATTGGATATCTTTTGATATTTTGGATATCTTGGCCACGTTCTTACCTACACTGTAATCAGGAGGTTCATTTGTTCTTCCCCTCTTAAGTTTCAATTTTGCCTTTAATGTCAGCAACATGACTGTGAAGTGAACTTTGGATTATTAATCAATTCACATTAAGAAATGCCAATGAGACGATCTGTGCCTTTTTTTTTAACAGTAATTTCATTTCTCTGTGCCTTGTTTTTCTTGTCAAAAATAAGGAAATAATCTATATTTTCTCTCAGTACTGCCACAGCCATTCTGAAATGCAAAGAAATTTTATACATTAAAGAGCTAAAGACTTGTGAGAAAGTTTCTTTATTAGTCATTAAGATTTCAATGAAATTATTTGAAGAATAATGCCACTGAATCTAAGCAAACATCTAGCAATTTTCAAATGAATAATAGGGCAAGGCATTGTAGTGGATGCTAAACAAAGGATGGGGTCTTCTTCTATCACTTATCCTATTTGGTGATGAACTGACCTTTTATCCACCTCTTCCCCAAAAGTTTATATTCTAGGAGCTGTAGGGGCACAGAGAAGTTTCTCCTACCCCTCTAGGTTCTTCATAGATTGATCAAGCAAAAAAAAAAAAAATATATATATATATATATATATACGAACAAACAGATTAGTAGGAGGAAAAGAACAAATTTAATTATATATACATAATATATAGGGTTGAAGTTTTAGAGTAAAATAACCAGACCAAGAGTTTTTATTCTTGAGCCAATGAGTGGGATGGCACCTTAGGGCATCTAAAGGAGAGGACTGAGAGTACAGGGAAATAGTGACTCAATTGACAATACAAGATGCTCTCAATATGTGTCCCATCATATGGTAGGTTTTTCTGGTAGGTTATTTCTGGAGATGACTAAATGTGGGTAATTTTCATTCTTTAAAACAGTGGTAACAGTTTCTCCCAAAGCCCAGAGGGTCTTCACTGACATTAGTTCCATATGCCAAGGTGACACATATTGGAAGAACCCTGTTCTGCATATTCTGGAAAGTCTTATCTGAAGATTTTGGGTAGGTTTACCCTTTAGAATCCAAATTTTAATTACTCCTAATCTAGGGGGGGAAGCCCTCAGAATTTGAGCATGCAAAGCAAATGTCAAGAAAAATTATGAAAGAATCAGGAGAAGGTTCTGTTTAACAAGGACATTCTAATGTCTTTTCTCCACACATAAATTTTCTCTTCTGTTTCTTCCAACAGCTGTCATGCCTTTGAAGGCATAGTCTCAGTGGTTCATCTCTATTTGTGCCGTGTTCTCACTTATCTACAATTTTGTTTCACTCTTGAATAGTTCACTCTTCTATAGACCCCTTAGCCAAGAGTAAACACTGAACTTCACTTTGAGCAGAATTAATTCCAGTTACGTGTGGGCACCCCTTGACATGATACACAGACATTCTTGGTAATAGCCTACTCTTATTTTCTGAACACAATATCTTGCTAGATAATGTCTGCCAACTTCATTCTTTCTGTCCACTAATAGATCTATATTCCTTGGGGCCTCCCTGGTAGCACAGGGATTAAAGTCTCAGTGCTATCAAGCTATTGCCAGCCTCTGTGGTATGAGTTCAACTCCCTGCCAGGGTGCTAACCCACATGGTGCAGCAGACCTCTCCTGTCTCATCCACTGCTCCTCTCAGCAGTGTACTTCAATAGATCCCCCTTTTCTGTTCCCAACTGTGTCTCTATTTAATCCTTTCACCCCTCCCCCACACCTCTGGTGTATACCCCCATTCTTGTATGCATAAATAAATAAAAATAAATATCAAAAAAATCTATATTTCTTGTCTGCATTTTCAAATGGGCATGCCTTTCTCTCAAGCTAATTTGCTTTTCATTCTCTAGTCTCAATCACACAATTCTTCATTACCACTTTTTACTGAAACTGTACTTCATCTCTGTCCTACTCTCTTCTTAATTTACTCTATTATGCCCATTTTGTTCTAGTCAAATTTTATCATATTTTCTTGATCTTTTCTTGATCTGTATTGTAAATTCCCAACTATGAAGTGACTGTGTCCTAAGTCAAATCAATTCCTCCTAATTTTATTTTAAATTAAATATATCATTATCGATAGAGCTTATGATGTATTAAATAAAATAATATAAATACAAATAAGTAAATCCAATTTTTATCTTTCAAAGCTTTTAATATACAACTAATCCTGTAAATATTTTTGTAAATATATTTTTGTGAGTGTAAACTGAGGATTTGCATTTCTTATTGATATTGATAATTTAAAATATGTATAGTTCCTTACTGGCAACGGGCATATATTACCTTTATATCTGTAATAATGTTGTAATTAGTTAGATTATTGGACAATCGTTTCATCTTTAACATTATATGGATAGTTGAACCTATCTTCTTTGCTTAGTGGATTCTTGATGACTTTACAAACTTGGTGAACAACGGACATGAATAACAATTTCATTATTAAACATTCACTTGGGCCAAGCTTTTTTCCTAACGACTATGGAACATTGGGTAGTTGATTTCATTTTCTAGTTTCTTTTTATTTCTCCATTTCCCATCTAACGTTGTCATATTACTAAATAGTAGCAATTAGAGTATTGTTGAAAATTACATATGTTCTTCCAAATCCTGCCCTATGAGTGTCTTTTGCGAGTCTCCATATACTTTCTCCTCTTTTTTATTAGAGACACAGAGAACAGAGTGTGGACCTTGCAGATCTGAGGGATTGCAGAATAACTAGATGGAAGGAATCTAGGCCCCTGAGTGTCTGCATAGACAGATCCATCTTATTCCCCAACCTGCTTTGGATTATAATGTATGTGAGAAATAAACCATCTGTGTTAAGCTACTGAGTTTTCTGGATGATTTGTAAGAGCATTTGGCATAGTCTAAACACAGTATTTCCATTTATTAAATCATTTAACTGTCATTGCAAGACTATAAGAGAGGAATTAGGTTTAAGGAAAACGGAATTCCGGAAAGGACTTAAGTATGCTAATGTAAAGTGAAAGCAAATGAAGTGTTCACATTGTAGAGAGACTAATTTCTACTTCCACATTTCTGTATTATGCCACTTATGTCATAACATCGGGCGCACACAGAAGGCTCAACAAAAACATGTTGAGTGCATGAAGTAGTTCTGTAGAGAGACAAAGTTCCAGGTTCAGTACCGGAGAGAGCTCAGTTTAAACTGACTCTATTACTTCTCTGTACAATGACTTTTTGAAAGCTACTTTGTCTCTCTCAGACTTATTTCCCTCATTTGTTAGAGTATAACGATTTTGACCCTTAAGACTCATATTAAACCGTACCTATGTAAAAATGTCTAATAATGCCTGCCACATGGCAACATCCAACAAATGTTCATAGCTCAGGACGGGTGTTAAGGTAATTTAGGGTGAAAAATACTGACTAGACCTGGTGAATTAGGGATTAGTCCCCTGCATTCCTTTTGACAGACTTACTGTTATGGGTCACATTATATCCCTACCCCCATTTACATACTGAAGTCCTAACCCCATTACCTTGACTGTGACTTATATTGGAGATAGAACTTTTACAGAGGTAATAGCATTAAATTGAGATCAGTAACGTGGGTCATAATAAAATAGGATTGGTGTTTATATCAAACAGAGCTAATGTGGAGACAGACACGTATAAGGAGAACACCATGCGAGCATAAAGATGGCTTCCTCATGAGAAAGAACTGAAACATGTCCTTCTTGTACAATCTTCTGAAGTACCCAAGCCTGTCTATGCCTTGATTTCAAATGTTAGGCTTCTCAACTAGAAGACAATAAATTTCTCTTAGGCTCACCACCCAGTATGTGGTACTTTGCTGCAGTAGCATTATAAAAAATACACACTCACTATTTTAAAGACTCTGAGAAGCAACAGCAGAACAAAAGTCTTCTCAAAGCAGTGGGAAGTGATAGTTTCCCATTGAATAAACCACCTCTGCCATTGCCAACACCTGTGGAAGATTGAACTCTCTGAAGGGCATCCAAGGCAGGGAAGAAGGTCCTTATGTGACACAGACCTTGGATTTTTCTGAAGGGAGGAGGCTGCAGATAAAGACAGATGTCATAGACCTCCTGTGTCGTTCTGAGGATAACATCCTAACTATGAAACAGTCCCTATTTCCTCGAACATTTACTATGGCAGAAAAATTGATATTCCAGAGAGATCAGCAAGGCATTGCAAATCACAGACATCTTGGAAAGTGTTCCTTTCACTTGAGGAGCACATAGGTTCACCCAAGTTTATATTTTGTGGGTTAGGGATAAAGGTTTGAACAGAGTGCTTAACAAGTTTGCAAAGTTGAAATATTCTAGGGAGTGGTTGTTGGCAGTGTTTAATATTTCTGAGTATGGATTAACACTGAGAAAGTCATGAGCAGATTACAATTATATTCTGCATTGGCCAGAGCCATAGTTTTCTCTCTGTGGCTACTGCCACAAAGAGCCCAGTTAGCCATGCTCAAAGATGTCCTTTCTAGATTAGTATCCTTCACACTGATTGAAATTATCCTATTTATATTAAATTGATTTTTCCTCAAATAAATACATGTTGAAACAAAAAGATATCTTGCATATTTTATTTATTCAACAAACCTAATTCTACTTTTGAGTATATGTTACCACATATATAATATCAAACTGTTGTGTAGACCCCAAATTCATATATATTATAGGTTGTTCTACAAAGTGTTCATTTGAGGGCTCTCTGGTGGTGCAACGGGTTAAGCCCAGCACTATGATGCTATCCTCATCCACTGCAGCACGAGTTCAATACCCAGCCAGGGAGATTCCCACATGGCACAGCAAACCTCTCCTGCCTCACCTGCTCCTCCCCTCAGCGGTGTACTTCAGTCGATCTGCCTGTTCTGCTCCCCACTCTGTCTCTGGTGAATCCTCTCACCATCCCACACCTCTGGCCTACACCTTAGCTTGTAAGCATAAATAAATAAATCTTAAAAAAAAAACACAAAAAAACAGTGTTCATTTGACTCTTTAATTATTAAGTTGTCTTATATTTTTTGTACAGGTTCAAGTATGTATTAATCAGGGTTTTCAGAGAGAGAAAACCAAGAGCATACACAAACACACACACACAAACACACAAGGCATTAATGCTGGAAAGTCATAAATATGGAAAGACTTATATAAATATACAAGGAACTGGCTTGTGTGATTGTGAAGACTGACAGGACCAAGCCTACAGTGAGAGGCTTCTGCAGTCTTGAGAGCCAGGAGAACAGATGGTGTGGATGAAGCCTGAAGGCTGACTGCTGGAGAATTCCCTCTTGCTCAGGGAGCTTGGTACTGATTACAGGGACCTATCACATTATGGAGGTCTTTCCTCTTACTCAAAATTTACTGACTTAAATGTTAATATCATTCAAAATGACTGTCCAAGATGACACATAAAAGCAACCACCAGAAAGCACTATGGGATTTTCTACTTGAACAGCTCCGGGATAGTTTAGCTCCGGATTAGTTTAGTTCTTTCTTCTTTCTTCCTAAAACTTGAGCTTTTTGCTTCAGTTCAGGGCCTTCATATTATTCTTACTATCCCAGGTTCTAGAGCACAGCAGCTACACCCACTTAGAAGGATCCCACCATTTCTGCTGATCCAGTTTGGGGAAGATACCCTAAATCACATATTTGTACTCTATTTTCAAATAATTTTCTGAAAGTCCTTCTCTTCAATGTGACTGGCAGTGGAGTCTGGTTCTAACAACTAACGCTTTCATTAAATTCCTCTGTTTGGACTTGCTGAATCTCAGTCTGCTTCTTAGGATTAAGATTTTAGAGGATTTTCATCCATACAAATAATGCCATGGCCCTTAGCTTCGCTCAGTGACAATGTCTCATCGACCCAATATCAGGCATGTCCTACAAAAACTTTCTTCCTCTTTTCAAAAATTGTCAATACTTTTCTAAAGGTACCTACTGGGGAGAAAATATTCTAACCCTTGGTAAGTCATTATAAAATGTTAACCTACTCTGCATCAGTGAGCACTGCAATGCTTTTAGCCTTAAGAATCATACACAGACTACTAATGCACAGGTCCACACTGAATCAAACAATCTGTCCTATCCTGCTCATATTACTCAAAATTTTTTATTTTGATCTTCCTTTCTTCATTCAGTTTACCATCATATCTTCTCCTCTATTAATTCCTATTACTTTCATAATCTATCCCATTCCAATGTCTCTTATCATATCTACCTTACCCCCATGTTACTTAGTCTGACATGCCCATGTTTGTGTATGCATTTGAGAGGAACTATTTGTAGAAAATGTTCTTGCCACCACTGTATGAGATCCTTGCTTTCTTTCTAGGTAGATTGAACAGAGTCTCATAATCCTCAAAACTATCAGGGTGTGCTTATTTAATCTTTGGAGAAGAGGACATTGAATACAATCATCAAACTAGTTTATGAACAATGATTAATATGCTAACCAGTAAAAGTGCCCTGTTACATGAGAATTCTGGAAAAAAAAATAGTCTAGTCATGTGCTAGAAAACAGAGTGCAATCTGCACAAGTCACAAGTGAACCTGAGCTTGGGAGCAAGGGGTACCATGTTGACAGGACTACCTCTACAATCACCAAGCATCACTTGCTTCTGGTTGACCTTGACAAGTATCTTATCACTCACACCAAAAGTAAGGGTCTGAAGGCATCATGGTTCTTCTATCCACTGGATGACCATTATACAGGCCTATGCAGTCCCTAAAGACTGGCCCAGTGGCAGTAATTGTAGGAAAGAGTAGGCAACCCTAGAAAACAAGAGTCAAGCATAATTGCACCAGCCTTGAAGGCTGTGCCTTTCTTTGGGATTAAAGAAGAAGTGATCAAAGTTCTGGCATTTCAGAGGCCTTCCCTTCAATAAGCACAACCTGGCTAAGAACTAAAGAGGAAATTGTGAAACTGATTTTTATTTTCTTACTCTCAAAATAAAAGACCAATTTCCTTCAAGCAAGCTTACACCGAAGAACAAGTTTTTTTTTTTTTCAATGAATTATCTTTCTATTCTTTCTACCATAAAATTGCTATATAAAGAGGTGATCCAGGAAAATGCTTTATAAATTCTAAGACTTTTATGGTGTCCAGATAGCCAGTTTTTTAACATTTATAATGTCTTCACCTTTTCTAAATAAATATTTTCTTCTGTACCTGGTTTTATAGCATTCATTTTATAATTTTTGAATGTCACACAAATACCACATCTATTCCTGTGTGCTGCCTTCAGGTTATTCCAGTTGTCCATCGATCTTGAGCTTGGATTAACTCAGGAGCCTCTGAGCTTCCCTGGTTTGCCCTGGCCTTTCTCCACCCATTTCACAAAAGAATAGTCAGAGTGATTATTTGAAACTATAATCCAGGTTGTGCTCTTTTTTCTGCTTGAAACCTGTCAATCACATACTGTCTCACTCACAGTCAGACCAAGGTCCTCACACCGGCCCTGCTCATGCCCCATTGAACTCTCTGGCCTTAGCTGTGTGCTCTCCCCTTTCTCGCTCAGCTTCAGACAGTCTGGTCTTTAGTGCTCCAGATACTACATTTGATCTTAGCCAAAAGACCAAGAAGCAATCTCTTCATTGCTCTAGAAATATGATAGACAGACTCCTGCATTGAGAACTTCTAACATGAATCCCTTCTCCTAGAAGATGCTGCCCAGGATATCCAAGCATCTTTTCTTCCTCACCTCTTTAAGCTGCTGGAAGATGTCAGTGTTTCAGTGAGAACTCTGTGGGACATCCTTTCTTTTCCTTCTCTGCATTATTTTCTGCATTCCATTATCATGTCCTGAATATGATAAACTCAACCTGCTTACTTGTGTATTGCATTTTTCCCCTTATTGCTCTATGAAGTCAGGGATTTTTATCTGGTATGTCCACTTACTGTGCCCTCTTCTAATATCTAAACAATGCCTGGCACACACTTGGCCCTTAATAAATGTTTTATGTATTCATGAATGAATAAATGATTGAGTGAATAATTTATGCAGTATTCTTACAGTTCAGAGCCTAGAGACAGAAATATCACCCTCAGTTGTTGCTTTGGTCCCGAGTAATGAAAAGTTGTTAAAGTTTTGTGACTGGTCGAGTAACACCATGAGTGAGTTGTTTGTGGAAGATAGTTATGAAAACATTATTTAAAATGGCATTTTTTGGGTAAGACTACAGATAAGAAAGCCAATTAGATCTAAATCTAGCATTAGTGGGATAACATGCCTTTAAACAATTTTCTTTTTCCAGCAATGAACATTTAGATACAGGCATGCCTACATGCTCATTTGTTGCCAGCATTTTAACCTTTAAAGAATACTCTGGGGAATACCACCTTAGCATTCACAACAAAGATACAGCTCTCCATTTCATCTAGCTAAAAATAACTCAACATATTCTTGTAAGAGATAGAAAAGAGGACAGTGGAAGCAATAGGTATTTATTCATCCTAGCTTCATTAAGTTTGTGGGCACTCCTCCCCAAAATTGAAGATAACAAATTGAACTTCACATACCAAAACACACATGAAAGACTGAGAAAAGTGAAAACAGAGAGGGAGAAGGAGGTGGGGGAAGAAATGGAAAGTAAATAGGCTGACACCTGTTTTCCCACACAATGATCATTAAAGCTATCACGTGTTATGCCAGAAGCTTTATTTTAAATACCTTTTCTGCTACCTTCTGGGTTATAGAAACAGTTTTGAATATGCATCTCATTCAAATTGTTTTCCGTCCAGTCAGTGATTACAGTTAGTGTTAATGAGTAGCTTTGTTTCCTTCCAGAAAAATAATGAAGAAATACAGGGAATGATATCCCTATCTTGTTCATCCATTATTTCCAGATATACATCAGTTATATATGGTACCTCAACAAATGCTCCCTGATAGGGCCAGCTATTAATATTCAAACTATTAATATTCAAAAGCAAGACAGACACACACACACATTCACACACATTGCAAAGGTAAATTTATTAATTAAATTTGAGGGTAGAAAATAATTTAATAGCTTAGTACTAGTCCCAAGAGCACTGTTCACCATGAGACTAGGAATTAGTCTTCAAATGGAAATTTCTGGATATCTAATTCATAGCAATTCAACTTCATTTCTTATATATATAGAGGGTGTTGTGCTGATTCCACTGTTTCTAAGAATACTTATCAGTGCTGATAATTGCAAGGATCACCTATAAGGTTGCCAGGATTCTTTTGAAATTAGTCTTTATTGATCAGTGAAATTCATATGTCTCACTGTAGGTAGCATAGCCACTATATGACTATAATAATTGTGGCTGAGGACAAGAGTTGGATTCTACTTTATTATTATTATTATTTTATGCATACAAGCTGGGGGTGCAGGCTAGAGGTGTGGGACGGCGAGAGGGTTCACCAGAGAAAGAGTGGGGAGCAGAACAGGCAGATTGACGGAAATACACTGCTGAGGGGAGCCAGTGGGCAAGGCAGGAGAGGTCTGCCACTCCATGTGGAAATCTCCCCAGTCCAACGCCGAACTTGCGTCTCTGCTGCCGACAGCTCCACAGTGCAGCACTTAAACCCGCTGCACCACAGGGGAGGCCGGATTCTACTTTTTCTTAATATTTATATATTGGTTACAACAAACATATTGATGATCTGGAAATGTGAAGTTCTTACTGTGCTAACACTTGTGCTTCTAAACTAAGTGGTATGTTGATATAATTAGTAACTATAGCATTTATTATACAATTCTTAGTGCAACTGCTCTTTTTCAGCATATTGATAAATATACATTTAATTTAAAATGTATATTCTCATATAAAAAATGAACAATGTTGTATGACTATATTACTATGCTATTAAAGATTGGAATCAACTTCACTGCAATTTTATGTATCAATTAACTGAATTCACTTAATTTAAAAGATTTATTTATTTATGCATACAAGCTGGGGTGTAGGCCAGAGGTGTGGGGTGGTAAGAGAATTCACCAGAGACAGAGTGGGGAGCAGAGCAGGCAGATCCACTGAAATATATTGCTGAGGGGAGCAGCAGGCGAGACAGGGGAGGTCTGCTGTGCTATGTGGGAACCTTCCTGGCTAGGGATCAAACTTGTACTGCAATGGCTCTGGCTAGCTTCATAGTGTTGCACTTAACCCATTGCACCACCATCGAGGCCCCTGAATTGACTTAATGACAGTAAAATAAAACTTACAGTGTCCTTAAGTATAAGACGGAAATAATGTCTTAGTAATTACGTAATTATATGCTATTTGACCTCCCCCTTCAAGAAAAAAGTTAAAAAAATTGTCATAAAATATATAAAAAAATAGCTTTGAGTTCTGAAAAGTAGTGTTTTTTTTGTTTTGTTTTGTTTTACTTGTTTGTTTTTTAATCATAAATGTTGATCTGTAGCGGAGACTCTGGCAGAGAATATAAGTACTGTAAGAAGTGTATTGACAGAATTTCCAGTCCATAAGTATAACCTGGGGTGAGGTATAATTACCACGATAGTAACAGAATATGCATTGCTGGTTGGAGAATAAATCTAGCATTTTGAACTAGGAAATCAAAAAAGTTAACCCAGGGAAGTTATGGCCACTGAAGAGAGTGGGAAATTCCTGGAAATGTAAGAGCCAAGAGAGGTGATCATATATTCTATCACTGACCCCTGAATTTTATATACATGGCATAGACTCAAAGCATCTGAACTAAACACAAAAGATTGAGTTGAGATGCGCTTCCATCCAAGAAACAGAATTTACATTTCAACTCTAAGTCTGTCTAATTGTCTATTAAAGCAGGAGAAGCAACACTAATCAGAAGAAATAACAGATTCTGTACAGACTGCAAATAAAATTTGCCCATTAGAAAAGAAGAATCATGAAACTAGAACATGTTTTCAAGAGAAACCTGATGCTGAAATGACCTACATGTTAAAATAGCAAAGGTTTTCAATATTACTATACTTCTCCTAAAATAAGTACAGCAAAATATGCTTAAATGGACTTGAAAATGTAGGAAATATCAACAAAGAATTACAGATCTTCCTCAATTTACAATATGATTACCTGCTGATAATTCTTTCATAATTTGAAAATTACATTGTAAGTGGAAAACACATTTTGTTTGGTACCTACGCTACCAAACCCTGTAGCTTAACCTAGTTTTCCTTAAACATGCTCAGAACACTTAGGTTAGTTCACAGTTGGGAAAATAATCTAATTGGAATCAACATAGATAACACTGAGGTCAGTCAGAGTTAAAAAAAAAATAAAAGGGGAAACTGGTGAATTCTTTATTTTGGCTTTCTGGGAAGAAATGACAACAGGCTCAGCAAGCTAAGAGTTTGATTAAGGTCCATAGGTTTAGCGGAGTAGGGATTACCCCTAATTTTTTGTTATCAGTCACTGAGTGATTAGGACAGGGAATAACCTGGAATGAAAGAGTTTTTCAAAGAATGTTTTACAAGAGTTCTGGATTGGTTAGTTTGCATATGAAAGACATGCTCACTGACAAGTCTGCTATCTCTAGCAAGTCTGCTATTTCCACATTGGCTAACCCTGGTAGAGACAGTCTAGTCCTAAACATTAAAACATCAAATGCAGAAACCGGATAACATGGTTACTGCTTCATTTTTATATAAAATCCTAAAGCGCCTAATAAAATCCTACAAGAATTAATGTATGCATTTAAGATTATAGCACCTAAGATTGTAGGTCACAACTGCAAAATACAAGAATCAATTGTGTTTTGTGTTTAAATAATGAACAATTAGGTCATTAAGATAAAATAGCACTTCCATTTTAAATGAAATAAAACAAATTAATTATGTGCAAGATACTGAAGGCATAATACATCGCAAAGGAAAATTAAAGAAGATGTAAGTAAATGGAGACATATACAATGTTTATGAATAACTACTACCATATTATTAATATGGTGTTTATCCTCAAATTAATGTATAGAGTCAATGCAGTCTCAATCATAAAGCAAAATTTTTTCCCAAGAAATTCACGTTAATTTTCTAAAGTTTCTATGTAAGGATGTAGGTCTGTAAAGCCAAAACAATGTTTTAAAAGGAAAAGACTGGAAAACACACCACCTAAATTCAAGGTTTATTATGAAGCTATAGTAATGAGGATAGTATATTAGCACACAGATAAACATATAATTTAATGGAATAGAATAAAAAGTATATTTACTTGTAAAAAATATTGATTTTTCAACTAAATGCCAAAGCAATTCAATGGGAGGTTATAATTTTTCAACAAATGGTTCTAGAGCAACTGAAAATCTATAAAAATAAAAAAAAATAAGACAAGAAGCTCTGTCTTTATTACCACACATAAAATAGAAACTACTAAAGTATACTCACTAAACTGATTCCCTGGGAGAAGAAGATTACATACAAAAGAACACCATGGAAGGTTTAGAGTGAGTGAAGTAGTCTTTATTTTAATTATGGCAATGTCACTCAATTGCATAAAATTATCAAACTTATCCATTTTTACTTTTAATGTGGGTGAACATTATTACATGAGAGTTATATCTCCATAAGGAGAGATACAGAGTAATCAAGTCTATGTCTAAAGTTTAAATTAAACAAAAGTGCTTAAATTAGAAATGTTTTGCAAGTTCAAGCTGATATTATAACTATAACACTGGTCAACATTGAGGGCCTTAAAAAGGGCCTAATCTGTAATATCTTGGTGTGTGAACATGAATATAACCCTGAAGAGTTTTTATTAACTCTCATTTTGAAGATATTTCATATAATTTACTTTATGTTTCACTGTGTAAATTTATCCAGTAGGACTGCAACAACAGTCCTAAATCAGCCTAGAATGATGTAATAATGCATCACATAGCATAATACCATCATGCACACATCATCCAGAGTTGATTGCATCATTTTCTGACACAATGCAATACCACTGCCAGGCGGGTGCTGAAGTAAGCTGACGTCAGCAGTGCACTATGAAAAGCCCTGTCAGAAAGGTTGAGCATTGAAAATATTTCAGACTTTGTGTGAGACAGTTGAAGCTGCTGTTCCATAGAAGTGTTATCATGTTATCCATTTAGGCACAATACAGAACAGTAATGCCTCAAAAGTGTGTTAATAGAGTGGACAATTTCTGCTCTATTTGTGGGAAAGTGACATTTGCCAACCAGAAGAAAAGTATCACTTCTCGAGTGAAGAAGGCTTCTCATCTTTACTTCCGATGCAAGGTTGGTGACAAGGACAAGCCTTGGGCGCTGCATATATGCTGTGCTCCATGGACAACACAGCTTTCACAGTGGTTAAATGGCAAAAGACCATAAATGCCATTTGCAGTCCCCATGGTGCGGAGAGAGCCAAGCAACCACATAAAAGACTGTTACTTCTGCTTGGTTCCTTCTCTTTCTGGCAGAATAACGAAGCAAAAGAAGTCAAGAATAGTCTACCCAAACATTCGGTCTGCATTGAGACCAGTTCCACATGGTGAGGGACTTCCTATTCCAGAACCTCCAGCAGAATATTCTCGATTCGTGTGATGAAGACAAGGGTGAACCGACCTGTTCTCCTGTTCCATCAGCATGCAGTGATCCAGATTTTCACTGTGGTGCATCATCAACCCCACACAGACTAACACAGGAAGAACTAAATGACCTGGTTCAGATTTGGACTTATCTCAGGACAAGGCAGAATTGCTAGGATCTGGACTCCAACAATGGAATCTTCTAGAAGATGTCACAATTACGTTATATTGAAAGCACCACTAGCAGTTGGAGCCTTTCTTCAGAAAGGAAAGTACTCTGGTATTCTGTTCTGATAGTGAGGGCCTCGTTGAATGCCTTAGAAATCACTCATGACTCACAAGATTGGAGACTATTTCTAGACTCTTTGAAACTGAGACGTAAGGCTGTGCTTTTGCACAATGGAAACCGTCTTCCATCTATTCTATTCGTGAACAGCTGTACAAGAAACAAGCAAAGAAATCGAAGAAGTAGTCTATGACTTGATTTTTTTACAGGTATTAACTGTAGGCCTATTACTTCTGGCATGTATTTCATGATGTAAACATCACTTTATTGCAGATTACAAAAAAACTTATGCCAAAGTTAGATGTTGACTGTCATATTCGTGTTGAGCACATACAAATTGATAGTAAGTAAATGACTAATTTTATTTCAATAACATGACTTTTGTAAAAATTTGTTGATCAGTGTAATCAATATATTGAATCTTTTAATTAGGAAAAATATGTCATACACAAAATTTGAATGCATCCTGTGACATGTAGTCAACATACATTATCATATGTACTTCAAGTGTCCATTTATTATTATATTAATTCTAAAAAAAAAAGCATATTTGCAGAATGAGTGATGATGGGACATGGATAGTAAACTATGTAGCTAAGGTGGAAACACAAGTATCTTTACTCCGACACTTTCTATTTAGTCAGTGCCTTTTGTACTAATAGGCTACCAGTCTGGCTTAAGTGACAGACATGTACATAAGTCCAAATATTTCAAAAACATATGGTCATGAAAGGTTTTGCTTATGCTTAAATTTATACCATAATAATTTAAAGATAATTCGATGAAGGTTTGTTTTAGTATCCTTTGCAAATTTTCATGGTTTATAGTACAATTGATTCAATAATACTTATGTAACATTATGCAAAACAAATGCCTTCTTGAATTTAGTTCAGATATAGACTTGATCAGAAAAATGCGTGTCTTACTTTAATCTAAGAGCCAAACAGTGTTTATGGGGATCATTTTGTCATTTAAAATCGTAACATATAAAATATACTATGTGCCTTTAATTAATTTTAAATGTCACTGTGGTCATTTTATTACATGTGCCTTACTATTTTTAATTTAGTTTATAACAAATATTAACATTCAGTTTTAATAACTATTTGGTTCTAATATAATGACACAGATTTCCATTGAACTCAGGATGCAGCGGAGATAGCGCTGAGACTTCACCCCTAGACTTAACACTTAACTGTGTTTAGTTTGCTTTAAATTACTAAGTTTTGTTTTTAAAAACCAGTCTTCATGTTTTAGGTCAATAATTCAAAGTCTCAACTCATTAGACTTACTATAAATTACAGTGGCTATTAGGCCTAACACTAAAAGTTGGGAAACCGTTATGATATTGTGTACTAAAATATATACCACATACACATACAGAAATACAACCTTCCCTACAGATAAGCACAAAATGAATACTTTTAACAAAGAGAATCTTTGAAACTGAGTGAGATACTTGTAAATTTGAATAATACACATCATTTAAAGTACTGATTTCAATTATATATAATCTGTACATTATATAAGCAATATGTGCATCAGATATCTTTCATGAAGTGTAAAAGGAACAGGAAAGCACTACTTGATGTGGTTATCATATGACTTAGTGACATCAGTTTCTGACCAAAACATTCAGAAAAATGCATGACATACTTTGATAAAGTCTAGAAATAAAGGTATAAGCATCAAGTGTTATGGTATAGAATCATTTCATGAATGGAGAATTAATATCAATACCATATATACTTATGATGATATGCATAGAGATTATTGTAAATTTAATTGATGCACATCATTCATTTTCCAAAAGAATTGACCAAGGCATATTGATTTGTATGGCACTGATCAATTCATAGAGTAGATACACTGACTAAGAGAGAACACATATACACAAGCAGCTTACTAGGGTAGAGTGAAGTAATTCTTGACTATCCTTTGCATTTTTTATGCATTGTTGAGATATTTAATTTAAATATTCTCATGGGAGTAATTAAACATTCAACAAGTATTTTCCAAATTCTGAAGCAAGCGCTTCAAGAACAAATCAGATACTTATATTTTTCTCTAAAATTGCACTAGACAGAATTTTACTGGTCATACCTAATTTTCCTTACATGAACCATCACCATTAATACTTGCCAATTCACTCAGGAGTACCAAAGTGGTACTTCTGTGAAAAAGGACCTGCTTTACCTCTACTATGACAGAAAAATATATATTGATACTGACCATAACCTGAATGTTCTCCAGGTCAAGCTCATGGGGTTCTCGGGTAACAGATATCATGAAGCTGAAGGACATTCTTTTGTAGATAGTCAAGGTGTTCTAGAACCTCTTTGGAGTGATTTCAGGTGGATGAGTTATTTCATCTCTTTTGTGGTTCATGATAGTATGTTCCTGACCTGTTCCAGAAAATCTATCCTCACGAAGGAAGCTAATAGTTCATTCCATCATATGTATTTCCAAGAAAATCTGCAGTTGGCATATCTTTTCTTTAGGAGTTCCCATGGAAGATTCACGGCATTTGGAATACTGTTGCTATGGTCTAGATGACTCAAGTCAAATGTTGAATTTTAACATCTAAAAGCAAAGGTATTAGGAAGTAAGGCCTTTGGGAGGTGATTAAGTCATGAGTGTAGAGTCCACATGAATGGGATTAGTGCCTTTATAAAAGAGACCCTAGAGGAATCCCTTTCCTTCCCCCATGTGAGGACACAAGGAAAAGTCCACGACCTGGAAGTGGTTCCTCACAGAGCTACACTGGCGCTGCAATCTTGGACTTCCAGCCTCCAGACTGTGAGAAATAAATTCGTATTGTTTATAAAAAACCCAATCTGAGGTGTTTTTTATAGTAACCCAAAGGGACAAAGGCACTTGTTATCCTAGCTCAGACTGCATAGATGGTAGTCAAGAGATAAACTGTGTGTTGGAACCTTCTACCACACTGTAGTATTAAAAAATAAATAAATAAATTACCTTGCTATCTCCAAGGTCTGGGCCTAAAGAGCAACAAAATAATAAAAAGTTTCTCTAAAACTTATCTGAAATTAGCCATCTTTTTCTTTTTTTTTCAAAATCAGAAGGTGTAAGATTGAGAAAGGCCAGGTCTCTTGGACAAATATTCTAATCCTACCCCTGTGCTGGCGTCATTACAAGAGATCTGCTGTTAGAGTTCCAGCGAGGCCGGGAAAGGGAGCTGGTGCTAGGCACTGCTCTCTAGGAAGCCCAGCTAAGACCATGGGAAAACAAAACCATTTCCAAAGATCACAGGCTTTGAATTAAGGGAACCCAAAGAAAAACAGAGAGTGGTGTGAAAGTTATGAACTGAGGTCGCTCCATGGGCTTCTTCTGGGGAGTGTGAGCTGGTCTGACTGGCGCATTCCAAACACCTCAGTCCCCATTAACAAGTCCGGTCATCCGGGCTTCCAGCACAGTCGCCTTTTCCAGTTATGTGTTAACCAGTCTTTGACTAGCAAAGTAGGAGAGCAGAGAGAAACACTGAGGGTGAGACATTCTCAGAAGATGTTAACTTTTAAAACACTACTAATGACATTAATTTTAAGTCAAACTGGTTTTTAATTATTGATGTTGCTATGGGCTTGGCCCTGTAGATTTTGTCATTCTGTAAACACATTCCTCTAGAGCTGGCCCCCGGATCCCTGTGGGCTAGAAGCTGCTAGATGGAATTTCTAATTAAAAAAATAGAAAGGGCTCCTAGCCATTTAACTCCAAGTCCCTCGTCAAACATTTAGCCTCACACTCCCCTTATAAGTGCCCCTGTAGTCTCTTATTCATATTGACAGCTTGTACTTGACAGCACCCATGAAAGAATTGACAGCTTTCTTCCAAAAGCAACACCCTCCATACTGCAGTTGCTTCAACACCTTGAAATTTACCTTTCAGACTGAAAGGTTTCATACATGGTGATTAGTACAATTCACAAAGGATCTATTTATAAAAGGATTCCTTGTGCAATTGGGTGATAGTTGTTAAAGCAATTTTCTTTTGCTTTGGGTCAAGGCTGCAGAGAATTTTGACTTCATAGGACCCTTAGGTATTTACACAGGTGTGGAGCCTGTGCATATTTTATACACATTTCTTTTCCTTTCTGTGGTTTCTCTTTATCTCTTCTCCCTTTTAGTCTGTCTCTTTCTGCATCTCTCTATGTTACTCTAATTCTCCCTTTATTAAAAAAAATCATTTATTTTAATGCTTCTGGAAGTTCAGGAAAGCACACCCTGGAAACCACATTACAATCTTCAGTACATTTTCTGATTCCAGATTTCTCTTGCCACAGTGACTGACAGTAAAAATGGCTCAATTATTATTGAAAAGTTGGTCCATCAACATTTTCTTTCTATTTAGAATGTTCCACACATTTTCTCTAGAATATTGATAGCTAATTAACGGAACATTAAAATGATGTCTTTTAATGCCCTCTTTATAGTTGAACAAATGCAGAAAAATATTTAAGATCAACTCACAGCTCTCTGCATTGTGGAATTGCCTTCTTTTTTGTCCTCTGATTCTGGTGATGAAAATACTCATTGTATATTTGAGAGAATAACTGTAGGGTACTTGGAGAACTGCCTACAAAGAGCTTTGATATTTACATTGAATTTGAATTCACTCTAAGACTTTCTGTAACTGACCATCTTTTAATACACAGCCTAATGCATTTGTATTCCTTTTCTTTTTAAAGATGTATTTATTTATGCATACAAGCTGGAGTGTAGGCCAGAGGTGTGAGGTGTTGAAAGGATTCACCAGAGACAGAGTGGGGAGCAGAATAGGCAGATCAACTGAAATATACTCCTGAGGTGAGCAACGGGTGAGACAGGAGAGGTCTGCTGCACCATGTGGGAAGCTCCCTGGCTGGGTATCGAACTTGTGCTGCAGTGACTCTGGATAGCTTCACAGTGCTGTGTTTAATCTGTTGCACCACCAGGGAGGCCCCATTTTTATTCCTTTTCTGTTACCTTATAGCATAAAACTTGCTTCAAGGAATCAAAACTCAAGACAAAAACAAAAACACAAACACCTTTTGTTTTTCACCAAGATATTTCTTTCAAATCTAAGGCCAAAGAAAGTATCCTTTCTGTGGCATACTTATTAGCTGATGTGATAAAAATAGGGTGTTAAAACACTATGTAGTGCCATAGTATGTGTCGGCTTTAAAAATAAGTTAAAAGCACTGTAATCATTCCTGAGGATTAGTGAAACTTTAAGAAAAGATATTACAGTCATAAAACTAAGGAAGGCCTAATTTTATACTAATAGTTCACTCTTTAAATGGGTCTGATTTTTCCTTAGTTTCTTTTTACTGCTATTAAAATAATTCCTATTACCACCTATTCTTTCTGCTGCAAGTCTTTTAGACATTTAAGATATAAAGAAGACTATGCCAATTTGGGGTTGTAGTTCATAGGTTATATTTTCAATAAAAATTCCCAATTAAAGTGAGGATTTTTATTCTGTTTAACTATAAGTGCAAATTTCATTAATGAGGGCTAACTCTTTGCAAATTTCAGGTTTGAACTAAGCATTGATTTTACTCAATAAGCTCATAAATTGCTTTGCTAGACTTAAACTAAGAGGGGAATATAAAGCATAGTCACAAATCAAGAGTGACTTATGCTTCAATAGTATTTAGTCACTAGTAAAAAAGATTCTTGAATGGAAGATTGTTGCCATGTTTTTTCATTATCTTTGGAAACAAGTTAGATATTTGGTGTCATTAATTACCAATGATGAAATGACCTTGATTTCTTTTTAAATGCAGCTTATGATTTAATGCCTAAAACAAAGTAGAAATGTTTGCTATGCTCCATGTATGTAGTCAAATAAAATTGCCTTGCCTTTAAGGAATATCTAACTTATGGGTTAAACACCTGTATATATTCTAGAAACAGCACTTTCTCAACTTTTGTGTTTGGCATTTTGTATATTTCTGGATTGATCGAATGGGTTTAGCTTTATGCTTCTCTCATACAAACCTTCCTTCCCAGAATAAGCAAAACAGGAAATATTCTGCTGCCACCTATGTGACCCTGGCTTTTCCTAGTGGAATCTCACCTGTAATATCTAAGAGGCAGAGCAGGTCGGTCCCTGCTGGAGTTTAATTATTCCTCTTATATTTTGAAATGCAATTAATAAGCATAAGAAGTTGTTGTGAGAGAGGAGACTTATTTTGTATTAGTCTATGTAGCAATGTATCTTAGTATGACCTGTTTCTGTATCTTTTCCATTATTTGGCAATATGAAGAATTTCACTTGATTCTATATTTTTATTATTAGTTTTAATAATCTGCTTCTTAGGGAGTGCTAGGAACAAATTTCAAAATGCCATCATTTTGAGAGATTGACATCATATTTGATAACGAACATTGTGATATACATTGGGGAAAGCTGTATTTGCAAGCCTACCTATACCTTGGAGATGTACACACTTCAAGCAAGGTATTTGTAGCTTTGGTTAAGACCAACCTATTTGTCCTTGATGATTTTATTTAAGGACAGTTAGCACATAGGTTCAGTATGTAAAAGTTTCCCAAATCCAAGAAAGAGGTTTGGCCAAAGTTATAAATCCACTAAATTAATGTACAATTAAAACAGTTCCAAATATTAAATATAAAGGCATAGACTGGCTTTGAATCAACAGACATATGTTTGGATTCTGGCCCTTGCTCATAATCTTTATTAAGCCACATTTTTCTTCATGCATAAAATGAAGATAATTGTAACCACTCCATAAAATTGAAGTGAGGAATAAGTGATATGATGTTTTGAAGCATTTTTAGAATGCCAGACAATTGACACCACTCACATGTACTCACAACGCTTACATACTTTCCTTCTTGTTAAATAAAATGTTGAGAAACTACTATGTACATAACTCTTTCTGAAAGATATAAAAATATATAAACTAATCATTAAATAAAGTGTGAAATGGAGAATATGAAAAATATAAATTGTGGTTCATGTTCAGAGGGTGGGGTTTTCGCCAATTGGGATGCTACATAGTGTGAATATATGGAAGTAGTAGAACACAGGTCAACACTGATAGCTCACAGGCAGTCTTGAATGCTGGATTAAGGGGTTCTGATTGTATTTTTTTTTTTTTAGGTGATGGGAGCTATTAAATACTTTTGAGCAAAGGGAAAGCACAGTTAAAAGCTCTTTCAAAGGACTCTATTGTATGCTCATATGTGGAGAAAAGCAGATAAGATAGGAGGCCTGAATTTATATAATGTCGGGGGATAATAAAAGGTTGCAAAAGTGAGAAAAAGTTCAAAAGTAGAGTCAACAGATTGATTGCATGGGAAATAATGGTGTTCCAAGCTATTTGAATTGATCAAATACATGGAAGTGGTAGATTAGCTTGACTTTGTAAGTAAATTAAGAATGCTGGTTCTGACATAATGAATGGTGAGTCCTACTGTAACACTGAAATGGAAATTTTCCGTTGTCAATGATAACAGCAACATGAGCTGAAAAATAGAAAGAGAAAATAATAGAAAATTGAAAATAGAAAGAGAAAAGTGAGTGTTATCAGAATATAAAGTAAATTGTATGATATAATCATTAAGTGGCTGCCCCTTTACAATAGGCTTGACCACACATGTGAGGGAGATGGAGTGATGTGTCATTTCTGGGATGCACTTTGAGAGTCATTTTCTACTTGGTTACAGCCTTTTTTGCTCCTCTATATCAACTAGCAATATTCCCCTGGGAGAGATCTGAGTGCTGGGGAGTGGATAATAACACGGAAGAGAGCTTACCCCCACTCTCTCCACCCCATGCCCATGGCCCAGTAGCCACACGACTATTGCTGGATACTCTTACTAGGAAGGATCTGTGAGGGAAATAGCATTTGTTGTTATAGACCACTATGGTCTATGCTTTTGGGTTATTTTTTCCATGTTATTTCCATACCATAATTTGGCATCATTAGCTCAATACAAACAGAAGTGACCAAGAAGCATTTCAGATGACTGTATCTCCTTTCTGGAGTTAGGCAGGATTTACATTAAAGAAAATACATATGTAACTGTAGAGTCACACTGTGAAAGCTGAGAGAAAATAAGCCTGTATTAATAGATATGGAAATTAAGACATAGAATGGAGGTATTTTGGCAACAATGCTTGAGAGTCTAAAAGTAAGATCACTTCAGAAATAAGTTGTTAGTTTTCCAATAAATTGCTCTTACTTTCCTCACTACATGTCAGCATTGATTGCAAATTACACAAAAATGCAGAGTGATGATGCAATGAGTAACACAGATATTATCTTCACCAGCCAGTGCATTATTTTCAATATATCCACTGGTCTCCATCAGGCATTTTATATATGCTGCCTCCATCTAGTTCTCTAAGAGCTCAGCAAGCTAAGTCTGATACTCGCTACTTTATGCCTGAGGAAACTGAAGCGGAGCTTCCTAGTGGGATTAGTGTCAAGGAGGAGATGAGATTGAAATCTAGATGATTTGTTTCCAGATCAGGACTGTAACCGAGTTTATCAAAAGCAGTCACACTAAACAAACAGAAGCTGCTCTTATTTCGCTGTCTATAACAAAGCATTTACTGTATGTGGGGTTGCAAAAGGGAGAGCTAGAAAGAACCGAATAGCAAGAAAATGAAAGAATGAACTACAAAGGTAGAACCTGATAATTATTGGTCATTGGTGGAAAACATTTGACAGTCATCGATTATTTATCAGCTGTTACCTTGCAGTGGATCTTCTCTTACTTCTCTGAAATGTAGATTTTTTTCCCCCATCACAGACATCTGAAAATGGAAGTTTTAAATTCAATTCAGTCTCCTAGTCCACTATGAAATCTGAGGCTTTTTGCCCACAGAACACAAATTAAAAGTTGGTTAAACTTCAAAAGGCAAGTAGAGAGAAAGGCAATCTGGATTTCAGGTGGAGGTATGGAGAGAAACAACAAAGAGTGGTAAATTAAATCCTTGTGATGAAAAGCTTCCAAATGTACATAATGGGGTACATTTTTAATTTGTAAAACATGAGGGAAGCATGGAGGATTTTAAAATTCTATCAATATTAGGCATAAAGAAAATTTATATAGCAGTGATAGATTTACAATATATTGAGCAAAAAGGAACTATACGTAGGAGATGAATCTGATGTTTTTTCTAATATATGAAGAAATAATAATAATAATAATAATAATAATAATAATAATACTCAATTTGAAGTACTGGGAGCAAAGACAGAGGAAGGAGATAAATTTTGCACCTAAAACATTATTTGAACCACACTGTAACTAAATCTGAGCTATCACTATTTGCATTTTATTGTTTTTCTGTATCCAATGGTTGAATACAGTCTTTCTGAAAATAGTAAAGGCGGTACTCATAGGCTTCCTGTAATCACATAATCGTGATGTGTAACAGTATGCCAAACACATGGGTACTTAAGTTATTCTTTGCCAGAACCTGCCAAGCACATGGGAAAAGTTGCAAAACACATTTGGCAATGCCATGTGGGTGCTTTTGGAACTCTATGTACATTTCTTAACAAGGCAATAGCTGCTAGATGCAGAAGTCAAACCCATGTGTGCTGAAAAGTTTGGTCACCTGCCTGAGATTCCCTTCCACATAAGCTGTTTTTAATGAAGAGCAAACTTGGACTAAATGTTCCTTTTCTGTTTATCTACACAGTAACTAGATTATGTGCCCGGCCTTTTTGTGCACTAGTAAAGGCTGAACTATTTGTGATTTCAGAAATTTGCAGGGGGAAAAGATATATAAAATATTCATGATCTTGAAAAAAAAATGTATCTTAAGGTGATCAGAAACTGATTTTCTACAGTTATATTCCAAACCTTCTGCTTCTTTCCTAGCATGTTACTGCTTCTTCAATAAGATCTTGAATAAATAAGTGTCTTTCCCTTATCTTTTTGCATTTAACCAACTCGCTTTACATTTGCTTCTTCTGTCTGCTTTAAAGCCACACTGCTGGAACTCTGTGCCTGTCTCAATGGACTGCTCTGCCCACATTTGCCGTGGCTACCCCTCTGTAGGATAATTTCATTCCCCTTTTAATCATGGAGTTGAAAGGGAAGCAACTATCGGGGCTTTATTAAGCCAATGCCAAGATGTTTTAATAACAGACCACGTGGAAAGCAGGGAATGCAGAAAAAAACACATTTGAAGAGAGGGGTACAGATATTTCTTGACTTCAAAGACAAAAGGAAAGAATACCTTAGTCACTTTGTAGCTATCAACTACATATATTTATTACCTTTTAAAAAATGGCAGTGGAACAGAAATGTAAATGGAAGAGACTAGAAGTCTGACACTTTTCCTCTCCCTCTGAACTGTGCAAAAATGCATTTATTTTGAGAACACTGTCTACACTGTTTAATCTTTTTGTGTTGGTTAAATTAAACAAGAAAAACATGCTTGCTTTAAAAATTCAAACAATATATAAGTGTATATAGTAACGAGTGTCTTTCTCTGCCTTCTTTGGCCTTAATAGTTCTGTGTTTATTATCCTTCGAGAATTTTTCTGTGCCTATAAATATGCATTTTACATGTTCAGCTAAAATTTTGTGTCGGTCTTTTAAACAAATTGGGATCAGATTCCCCATTTTAGTTTGCTGTTTGCTATTTTTTTAAAAGATTTATTTATTTATACATACAGCTGGGGTACAGGCCAGAGGTGTGGAGTGGCGAGAGGCTTCACCAGAGACAGAGTGGGGAGCAGCACAGGCAGATCAGAAATACACTGCTGAGGGGAGCAGCGGGCGAGGAGGAGAGGTCTGCCGCACCATGTGGGATTCTCCCTGGCCGGGCGTCAAACTCACATCGCTGCTGCCGACAGCGCCACAGCGCAGCGCTTAACCGCTGCACCACCAGGGAGGGCCCTGTTGCTTGCTATTTTATTTAACAATACGCAGTGGATATTTTTCTAGGTCAGAATCTAATTCAATTATTTTAAAGGCCACACAGTTTTCCATTTATGGATATTATGTTTTCTCCCTCTCTGTCTTTCCATCTCTGTCCTTTGTGCCCCAACACTACAGTGTTGCTGTGACTCACTTATGTATATATTTGCATATAAGATTACTTGTATATATAGGCACAGATGTGCCAAGGATTTTATTAGAAAAGATATTCCTACCTAATGTTCAATATTTTAAATATCTTTTTACTCCTCATATAATGAACAGTATACTCATTTACACAAACCCACATGCACATTAATATGCACATGCATATTATATTTTATGTGTGTTTCCATGATCTCTGTAGATTAAAGAAACTACTTTAGGCAAATATTTGAAAAATGTATAACTAGAGTGCTAAACATTAAGTATAATTTAACATCTCTGTATGTTTTCTCACTTCCACCCTCTTAGCTCTGAATAGTCACTAAAATATTCGAGTATTCTCTTCCCATTTTATATCTACATACACCATCATGCTTGTTTTGTGGCCCAGTATCTTCCTCTGTTTGACATTCATCAACATTCTAGTGATGCTATTTTGTTTTTGTCTTTTCTTCCAGCGATTTTTAGTATCAGCCTGTCTCCGCAGTAAAGAACAAAGCTACAGTGGAAATGACAGCTTCCCTAGAAGCCATATAAGTACCTTCCTACACTCCAGGTTTGTTTGTTCTTTTTAGAAGATCAGAGAACACAAAACATGGGCTCCATCTGACAAGATGCTGGGTTGAACTCATTTTTAGCAGATGTCATGCTGTGCATGATGGTTTCGCTGCCAGAATTATGATTTGGGACAATGGAAGGGAGAATGGGACCGTGTTGCAGCATTTAATATTTCCTTTGCAATGTCCTTGATTTCTTTAAGGAATTATCCTGTGGCATGACAGACATTATTACCATTTTTGATGGAAAAAAATAGAGTTGAAGTGGCATTAATTTTATGAAAAAGAGGCAAACAATTAGTAGTAAATGATGGAAGGCTTATTTGAGCTTGTAATTATGGAATGACATAGAGTTAGGTATCAAATGAAAAAATAAAGGAAACTGCATCTTTACTGATTTATGGTAAAATATCTCCTGGAGCCATTGTAGCTAAAATAGAAAGGAGCTATGTTTGCAGGACTGCTGTGAAAATTAGGGAAATCAAAGTCTATAAAACCAATATTTTAAAAGAAGCATTTATTTCTAAAGATGAGATTACTTGGGATTTATATTATGCATTTATTTCCCACACTTATTTAAATAGACAATGACCCCTGCTTCTATACACATAGGACATTCTAGAAAAATATAACTGATAATGCATAGGTGACATGCACAGACTAACATTGTTCATCAACAAATAGAAATGGCAGGTGTACTTATATTGGATGACAGTCACAGGAGAGAGAAATCAACAATTGAATCCAATAATTGTGTTACTATGCAAGAAATAAACTATTCCAAGTTAAAAACTGCATTTATTTCAGTTGATTGGCACCAGCTGAAAATCAATTTGAGGGGATCATTTGGTGCTCCATGCTGTTCTGCATTATCTATATTATTTGGTTTATCCCCTGTAGCACTCACCCAGGCAGGGCAGGCAGAGGAAGAAAGGCATTGTTTATGCAGCCTACCTAAATGCCTTTGAGGCAATACTCATTTTAAACTACTTAAGCTTTATTAGTCTGGGAATTCAAAAATCCAAGAGTGAAATAGTACATTGTATGTAGTTTGATATTTAATAGTAACAAAAAGGGAGCTGAAAAGAGCAAGATATTATTTTTCTTGCCTCATATTTACATAATATCTCCATATCCCCAATGAAGTGGGGTAAGATTGATTGTGTTCCTCACTGACGGATAGGTGTTATGAACTAGATGTCTAAGAGAGTTGCCCTCAAAATTGAAATTGTGACGATCTAAATGCAATGCTGCCTTTTACTTTTCAACAACCTGAATGGCTCATGAAAGAAACAATTTACCTAAATAAACTACCTGAGCCCTGGAAGAATGTCTTTTATTCAGAGCTTGCCTACCAGACAAGTCATTAAGAATTTCTAGAAAACACAAGCTATGTTTTCAAGATAGGAAGTTCAACCTCAGCTGTGTTTCAGGAAAGCCATTTGGCTAACGTGAAATTTTATCTAACGAAATCCCTGCTGTAAATATGGAAAATTATTTAGACCTCTCAACAGCTTTAAGAACGTTGCCAACATAACTACGATGGAAATAAAACCTACTTTTGAAAAAAGACCGATTGTCTACTGCAGAACATAGCATCGTGACAAAATGCCTTGTACTCTGGTTCCAGAACTATTAGATGTTGAATGATACCCTCTTTAATATTTTTGGTTACTTTTTAATACAAAGGTACTTATTTCTCTTTAGTCATCTATTGTAGGTTCACTGAACAGTATAGGTTTTTAACAAAATTCAAACGTCAATTCCACTTTAGGTTTTTCTCAGAGCCACTAGCTTGTCCACTGGGCACTCTTGTGTGAATCAGGAAGAACTGTACCTTGGAGTGACACAGGCTGTGTCTACCTCTTGAGCCTCCGCTCTGTCCCCTCATCTGGGCATCATTTTGCAACCACAGCCTGCTCAACTGCATAGGATAACCCCATATTATCTAATTGAAAGTTTTCCACATTATTTCCTATACATCCTTTGAAACTTTTCTATGGATCTCAAGTCTTAAACTACAGCCAGACATAGCAGATCCTTTGCCAAATATTTTAACAAAAATGTATTTTAATGAAATACATTATTTAAAGATAACTGATTTACATTTCTTCAACCTATGTTTCTTTTAAATGAATATTTATCCATCTATCGAATACTTCCTGTCTCAGAGAAAGAAATGTCCCTCCTCCCACCTGGGATTAGCCTCTTTATCGCTCTCTTACTGCACAGGTGATTGGCTACTCCAGTCTTCTCTTCTTGGTCTGGCATTTTCAAACTCCTTCTGTACTGAAATCTTCATTCTGGCTTGCATACATTCTCAAGCTTCCAATATCTAATCTGCTTTTCTGAATCTTTCACATAATGGGTAAAACACTGGTCTTCTAAATTACGTTCCTTTTTTTTTTTTTTTTTTTTTTTGCATTTCCTTCTATCAGGTGTGACCTTCACCACTTAAAATTTCCCTGGATCTTACCTTCTTTCAAAGACTACTGATTACCCACCTCCCCAAATAAAACTTTCCCAGAAAGAAGTAAGTACTCCTTGAGTTGAAGGCCCATTGAACTTCATCTAAATATTTCTTATGGTAGTCACTGTTACATAGCCTGAACAAATTGTTACATGTGTGTATGTTACACAAAGGCAATGTGAGTATTTTGCTTCAAAACTCACATGTCCTTGGTCTTTGAGTCCTTAACACAGTAAGCAGAATGCTGTACATGTACTTGACACTCAATTCCATGAACAGAATTTCTACTTGTTGGTATAATATTTCTCTTTGTAACAACTTAAATTTCTTTAATGATTTATTTTAATAAATCATTATTATAAACTTTAAAAGATTTTACTTTTCAGAATAGTTTTAGGTTCATAGGAAAATTAAATAGAAGATATCCCACACACCTTCTATCTCTCTTCATTCAAGTCCCCTCATTTATCACTAAGCCCCACTGGAATGATAAAATTTATTATATTATATGAACCTGTATTAACACATCATTATCCCCAAAGTTTTAAGTTTACATTTGGGTTCTCTCTTGGTGTTGTACATTCACTGGGTTTGGACAAATATCTAATAACATATATCAAATACATCAGTGTGTAAAATAGTTTCAGTATCCTAACAGTCTTCCGTTTTCTAGTTACTCAATTTCTTTTCATTGCCTGATCTATTGGTTTATTTATCATTCACCCACTGAAGAACATCTTGGAAATTATGGAAAAGCTGCTATAAACTTTCATGTGCACATTTTCCTGTGGACAGATTTTCAACTCATTTGTACAGATATGAAAAAACATAAATGCTGGATCATATGGTAAGACTATGTTTAGTTTTGTAAGAACTGACCTGCTGTCTGCCAAGGTGGCTGTGTCATGTACTCTCACCAACAGTGAATGTGTGTTCCAGTTGCTCCACGTTATCATTCACATTTGGTTTTCCAACTGCTCTAGTAGGTGGCTAGCGGTATTTCACTGCTGTTTTAATTTGCAATTCCCTAGTAAAACACATTGCCGATATTTTTTTCACATGATTACATGCCATCCACATATCTTCTTTGGTAAGGCATCTGCTTAACACTCTGGCCCATTTTATTAAATCAGGTGGTTAGTTTGTTGTTCAGTTTAGTTGGAGTCATTTACACACTGTGACTATGCAAATATTTTCTCCAGCCTGTCGTTTGCCTTCTCATCACTTGAGACTGTCTTTCACAAAGATGTCTTTAGATCTAATGAAGTACAGGTTATCAATTCTTTCAGAGCTCATGCTTTTGGTATTGACACAAGTAGAATGATTTCAGAGTCTGCTTGCAGGAAGACCTTCCCTGAAGATACTAATGAAATATGAAATATCTCTGAAAGAACTATGCCTATGCAAAGTGGGGGATGGTAACCCTTTCTTAAAAGGTTTGGATAAAAGAAATGGAGGGAAGTTGAAAGATGGCGCACACTTACATAGGTAGAGTCATAGGATGAATACACTTAAGGAGGTTGAAAGCAGTAGTGGCAATCTCTGTGGATCTTTATACATAGTATCTTAGAAGAAAATATTCACTAAAATTACTGAACTCTTATTGTGTGCCTATCACTTTATTTATACTGATGATTCAAGACATATCGGGCAAGGACTGGGCCTGCAAGTTGCCTAAAGTCAATCAGGGAGCTTTAACCATGGAAATATGTGAGTTTTTTATATGACTCCAGTGCTCAACAGTAGAGCAGTATAGTATCTTGACAGCAGCAAGTCCCAAAGATGAAGAAGCTAATTCCTTACAGGTGGACAGGAAAGGCTATAAAAAGTAGGCAATGTGGAGTTGACTTTTGAAAGAAGAGATGTTAACTTGAGAGTTATAATGGGGTGTAGTGTGGTGATGATAGTAAGGGGTGTGCAGAAAATTTTCCAGACAGCAGGATTAAGCACTTTAAGCTCATGTGCAAAAATACTTTGATGCAGGTAGAATCTGGGAAACACTTTTACTTTTAGGTATGCCAAATTCCATGAGAATATGTTTTTTATTATGCTGCTCTGCAAAATGTTGCCACTATGAATCTGCGATATCTGATTATTATATTTTTCTTAATCCACAGATACAGAAGGGATCATTATAATCATAGTAATAGATATGTCAAATAGCTTTACTGAAGCTCTTTTAAAATGTTCTCAAGAATGCCAAATGAAAATGCACTATGTTCTAGCACAGTTTTAATATTATCCAAAGAATTCTAGGAAAATAACTCAACCTTATTTAGTAAAAATATTAAAAATTATTAGACATTGCAGTTTTTCCCAATCTTGGGATGTTCTGTATTATTCAATGTCAACTATTATTGAAAGTTAGTATAGGTTAACATTGTAGAAAAGATGCTCAAAATATATATTTTAATTTTAGGAATGTGTTTTGTGTATTACACGATGGAAAATCACAAGCGTATGCAAAAAAGTTATATGGTATCTGAAGAAATTTTTATTATTGCTCTTTGATCCATTTCACACAACATCCAACATAAGCTTCATAAAGCTCAAATCTGTATTGTCTCTGAAATACATATAAATATTGACTTGGCTTAATTCTCACTATTAAAATTAGAAAAAAAACCTGCACTTTCCCAATGAATATCAAACTGTTTTTTTTTATAACCAGTTCATTGAGCAAAGATTGAAGAATCTGAACTACACCAGGGATCTGTCTTGTTGGTATAGAGGTAGAGGTTTTGTTCTGAATTAGCCAAATAAAGTTTGTCAATCTTGCAAAGTATCCTATATTATGAGTGAATGGTTATAAGATTTTACATTATTTCTTTTCCTAAATACTTTTTTTAAGTAACCTTCAATATATAAGAAATTTAACCTAAAATGAAATGTATTCTCCATTCACAATTTGTTAAACTACTAGAAAGGCATGCCTTTGTCCATTAAGAAAAATATCCACACAAATTAAGTACAACCATTTTCAAAGGTATACTGTGCGGTATGAATAGGACAGGAAGGAACCATGGAAAATAAAAGGGGCTCTGGAGGCTCGTGTCCAAAGGAGTTTTCAATCACACTTTAAAATTAAGTGTCTCAAATCAGGATTTAATTTACAGTTTAAGATTTAATAACATAGTCATTGCATGTTAATTAAACAGCAATGGATCATTTACCAACCTGTTTAATGAGGTGTAACAAGTATTGCATATAAAACATCCCGACATTATTATTACATTGCTATTAAACTTCAATAAATCTGTTTGAATAATTATTGGTATTTAAGTACAATAAAATCACTAACATAACTAGGCATACCTATTTATATTCAATAAACCAGGAATTTTATCTTAGAAATGATTATATTTCCAGGACCACATTCTTACTTTGGGACAGCAAAAATTCCTATGGGCAACTGTGGAACTTGCAGCTCCAGTAAATGCAGAATTGAAGAAATCAGCCCTCACTGAAGAAACTATCCTCATCATTAGTTTTAGAATCCACCCTTTCTTTAGCTGTTAAGATCACCTTTAATTTAATTAATACATTTAATTGGCAGAACAGGCTTTCCATTATTCTTTTGACTAGAGGATCATAAATCCTTAAACTACCTCCCTGCTGCACATGAGATAGATTGCAGCGAGGTCCTGCCTAAGAATGTGACTGGACCTAAGGTGCTGAACAGCAATAATTTTTATGTTGGGAGGATTTGGTGAGCTAGCAGGGAGCAGAGGGCTTTACTGACTGAAATAAACTCAGGTAACGGACCCTGTTGGTTCCTGCATCACTGTTCTCTCTGCAAGATGAGGCAGGTGAGATGCACTCAAGAACTGATCTACCTTGAATGATGAAGTACAACTGCCATGCTATTAGACACAATCTGAAAGGGCTTGTGGATGGAGTGAGTGAAAACGGTATTTAGCAGGACTACGGGGCTATGTAATGGCACGTGAGATAATTTTCAGTGTCAGTGACTTGGACCATTTATATTGCAAATACCTGATTGCTGGCTAATAATTCATAAATGTAATATCTTCCCGACTTCTCCAGAACGTTGCATTAAGCTTGATGCTTGTATTTAAGCCTAGTTACAGCAGACAAATGAAATAATATTTGTTAGGCATTTGGGAGTAAAGTTTTCACAGATATAATAGAGAAAAAGAAAACCTTAGAAGAATTGCAAAGCTAGAATTTATTACAGGTGAGAGTTACGGGGAAGATGGATAATCAGATTTTATAGGGTAAGTTCCTAATCTGTTTTGAAAAGATATGGCCTCCATCCACATAGGGCAGGATGCAGTGAGACATTAAATGCCCTCCTTACTGCATAGGTTGGGGGAGCTATGCCTTCTGCTTCAGACAGATCAGCCAAAGTCATTCTTAGATAATATAGCGGTTTGGAGTGAAAGGAAAAGTGAAGAAGGGAAATACTCCCTCAACCACAATAATGTCAGCATTTTTTTTTTCCCCACACATGTGGGAAGTGGAGAGGGAGGAGGGGACAGAGAGATACAGGGAGAGAAAAACAATGAATGTTAATTAGAGCAATAGACTAATGTAATGTAAGAGACTTGTGTTTTCTTTGGAAGAAAATGAATACTTACTGCATAGAGGTGTTTGCCTAGTTAACTTGGGAGGAAAATAACCTTGGTTATGGTTGGAGGATAAAGTTAACTGAATTTGAGCTGTCATTTCCTATTTCACAGGATCAGAACCCAACCTTCTCTCAAGGAAAACTAGTGGTCCCTTTGGATTAGGCAAAACAAAAAACAAGCAGACAACAAAACATCCTATTAACATCTGTGTACAAATTGTAAAAAAGTGCAAGAATGCCAAAACACCTTTCTCATCTTAGTGAATGGATATTTCACAAAAGAGGAGAATGGGAACATCTAATCAGAGAGTTGGCAGGACGAGGCTTTAAAGAGGGATTGTGAGCATATTCAAATGTCACTCACTATGATTGTAACAAGAAGAGCGCCTTTTCGCTGAACACATCTGAATGTCAGATAACATTTACAAGGAGAAAGCAGGATAACCATAACCAGGCTCAAAAAGATTTCTAGCCCCAAGTATGTGAAATCCAAAGAGATGAATAGAATTCTTGGGAGCAGCAGCTGGGAGTCTGGCTCTTGAAGAAATACTGGATTGGAAATTGCAGGAAGGAGGTTCCACGAAGCTATACCGGAGAACTGTGTCTCAATGAGGAAAAGTCTCCCCCCTCAGGTGTAAGTTTGATTGGGGATGGGAGTTTGGTAGCATCTTTTACAAGGAAAAATAAAGTTATTCCTCTGACTGCTTCTTGTCTTGTCTTGTTTGTTTTATAGGCAAACCATTCAAGTGTTAAGAGATATCAGTGACCTTGACTGGGCAACATGCACTGAAGCGGCCACCTTAGGATGCGGGTTTGTGGGTAGAAGGGAACAGGCTTAATGAGTAGGGGACAAAGGCAAAACGTGTTAATCAGGACCTGAGCAAAGTTGTGTGTGGCCTCTGGGCTGGTGCCCAAATAGTTCTGATGTCCCTTGGGGCAGGGACTATACCTGTTGTTATAAAACTTAGTTCCACACAGAAGACCAGGGACAAGTTCAAACCACCACAAAATCATGAGGCAAGGAACAGTGAACCAGAGAAAGAAAGATAATCAAAAGTGAAAACAGTATGCTTTCTATACAAATGAATAAATATATTGGTAACATTAATAGAGAATTGATTTTTCAAAAAGAAAAAGAATATTCTGTATGGTTTAAAATAAAGGTGAATTTAAAAGTCATGTCAGGAAACACACAATCGTGGAGAAGGGGTGATCAATAAGTAGTTAATGCAAGCTAAGTTGTTTCTGGGCTGAAAATGTAAGGACAGCCACTGGGGGGAAAAAAAGTAAATGTCATTTGACGTTTGTGAACCTGCAGGAGAAAGAAAAGGGAGATTAGGAAGGCTTGTCTATCCAAAACTGATCAAGTGAAAGATAGAGGGGTTGGGAAAATAGGGCCTCCCTGGTGGCGCAGTGGTTAAACGCTGCGCTGTGGAGCTGTGGGCAGCAGCCATGAGAGTTCAAGGCCCAGCCCGGGAGATTCCCACATGGCGCAGCAGACCTCTGCTGCCTCGCCTGCTGCTCCCCTCAGCAGTGTATTTCTGATCTGCTTGTTCTTCTCCCCATTCTTGTTTCTGATGAACCCTCTCGCCACCCCACACCTCTGGCCTGTACCCCGGCTTGTATGTATAAATAAATAAATAAATAAAAAAGAAGGGTTGGGAAAATAGTGAAACATAAGGATCATTATTTCAGTTTACAGGATTTTGCTATGCTAAGAATAACCCCCAAGTTTCAGTAGCTTATATACTGTGTGAGGGGAGTTGACTGGCCACAAGGGGACACTAGGGTTTTGGGGGTGAAATAACTCACTAGAAACAGTCTGGAAAGTAGACAAGGCAAATTTATTGATTACCCTGCTAGAGAAACAAGGGAAGAGACCAAAGTGTCTGTGTAGGGAGGGAAGATGAAAGTACTTTTTAAACTCCAAACTTGTGGACTTTCTAAGATTTAGGACCCAGTCTGTGTTAACCGCTGTCTACTAAAGTGTCAGACTGTGACTAGTCCCTGTAAGTTTAGAATTTACAGCAGCCTGTCATGGCCACAGGTTGCCTTATGGCCCTGTCTCAATAATGGTTCTCAAGGTATCTCTTCAGTTTTCCTTACCTGTTCAAAACATCCCTGCCCTATCTGCCAGGCAAAATTGAGCTTTTAACCCTATGAAACCCAGCATAAACCAACAAAGCTGCGCTTTTTGCTCTTGCTATGAGCTGATCAGCTATGAGCTGATCTTGACTTAGCTCTTTTTAATCTTCACTCTTTGACTCAGACTAAAAGAAGCTTCTCTCGTGTGACAGTGCAGGAAGATATCATGGCAAATCACATACTGGACCTTCCTGCTGCTTCTCGGAGCTCACAGATGCTAATTTTATTCAAATTTCCTTGAGCAAATCAAGTCATGTGGCCAGTGACTGGTGGGACTACAAAGTATAATCTTGCAGGCAGGGGTACGGTGATGAAAGGCAGCAGTGATTTAAAAAAAAAAAAATTATAGTGGTCAGGAGAAAACACACCACATGCTATTGCGAGTGAGTCAAAATGTATGAGTCAGTACAATAAAGGTAGACAGATGGAAATGATCTCTACAAAGATGGGCTTAAATTTTTGTTAAAAATAGTGAAAGTTTAGGTTACTTAATGGATCCAATTTTTTGCCTCCTTTATAGCCTTTAGGACCTTTTACAGACAGGGAGATCACCAAAAGAATGTTCATTTTAATATTATTTGAAATAATAATAATAAAAAACCACAAGAAACAGAATGTCTGCTAAAGAATTCAAAAATATTATGAAATTTTCATGAATACAACTCTAATCAGCAGCTGAAATTAATGAACTAAAGCTGTCTGAATCAAAAATATAAAATTATGAAACAATGTGCAATAAAAGTAAGCAAGATGTGGAATGGGAACCACTAGTGTGGGAACATTTATAAAACATTTTTAAAGCAATATTGTTGATTAAAAATATGCAGCCACTGGTCCAGCACAGTGGATCAAGAAGAGCAGTTGCATTTTTCAGGAAGAGGATGGGGGAGATGTTTAGGGAATTAGGAGGTTGTAACCACATTTATAAGACTTTAGTTCTTTTTCATTATTTTTTTTAAAGATTTATTTATTTAGGCATATAAGCTGGGGTACATACCAGAGGCGTGGAGCCCGTGAGAGGGTTCACCAGAGACAGAGTGGGGAGCAGAACAGGCAGATCAAAGGAAACACTGCTGAGGGGAGCAGCAGGAGAGACAGGAGAGGTCTGCCGAGCCATGTGGGAATCTCCCCAGCAGGCTGTCCAGCTTGCATTACAGCTGCCAACAGCTCCACAGCGCAAGTCCTAACCACTGCACCACCAAGGAGGCCCAAGAATTTAGTTCTTAAAAAGTAATGTAAAATAAAAACTGTTGAAGGAAATAAAGCAGTATATTAAGATTTATTTTCCTGGGTGGAGGATACATGACTGTCATCTTAGTGCTGACTTTTCCGTGGGAGTGAAATCTTTTGCGATTAAGGTACAGAGAAACAATGGAAGCCACATTGGAAAATGGAGGACTGAACTGTGATGCCCTCTTAGCGTTTGACCGTGTGCTCGCATTACCTGGTTTGTGTCCTCTGTTTAGCCTGCACGGAACTTGAGCCTGCTTGTCTCGTCTACACAGTACCCTGAGCTTTTGGCATGTCCCCAAGTTTAAGCAAACACTAAAGTGTAGAAAATTCTCTAACAGCTGATCTTGAGAATCACCTGATCACAGGGAGAAACATTTCCGATAGGACTATAATATGGGTAATCTTCACCATACTGTGGTCTAGCTAGAACTAAAAAGTCTAAATAACTGGTGATCTCTGCTGCGTTTAGATTTGGATAGAATGTCTCGACGAAGGTAATGTGTTCTTCTTCGCCCTGTTCAATGACTTCTTTTTGGTGGATTCTGATTATTGAGTTTTAGATAAGCTTGACCAGAGAAGTCTAGCATTGAATTTTATAGTTTAACCTTGTTTCCAAAATTACCAAAAACAAACAAACAAACAGAAAAAAAGTCATAAGATATAAAATTAGTATCCATGGGTATGAATTTTAATGACTACTAAAATATAGCAAATAAATATGAATTGCATTTTTGTTGATAACTTACTGTTTTTAAACTAGTGTCTATTGACTGGCCGTGATTTAATAATAATTTTAAATAAAAATATAGAAATTGATAATTTCTGATTAAAAGACATGAAGATTTTTATAAAATATAAACAGTAAATATACAATATATTTTATATCATTATATAGAAACTATACTTTATATAGTTTCTTATATAGTTACTTTATAAAATCCTATATAGTTTTAGGAAGACTGCCAATATTTATATCACATATAAGATGTTTAAGTGTATAAAAATATATTGCAGCATGGTTATTTTTTGCTAAAATTATTTAATTTTGCAGCTCATTTATGTATCTGTTATAATGCTTGGTAACATAAATGAAAATTTCCACCCTGTTAAAATATGCATTTTTATAAATATTTTTTCCTATCTCAAGAGAGTTTTTAAAATATATGAATGTATGATTTTGATTTACCTATGTTCTCCAACAGGAAAATAAGTTCAATCTATATATTTCTATAATAAAAGTAATATTTAAGTAAATCATAAGAAATATCAAGCATATGTACTCTCTCTCATACTTATATATATTTACATGTATTGGATTTGCAAATAACACAGAAATAAATATAACGAGTAAATTTTTACAAAAATATTTTCATAGAAATTCTTCACAGTTGCTCCTTGAATTTGAATAACGAAACTTCTTGTAAGGATGTTTTACTTGGTGGATTTTTCAGGAAAATAAAAATTTTCTAATAATGAATAATTTAGGTAGGATAATAAAGATAATGGAAAATAGATGCAAAAATTCTGTATTAAAAAGTGTTGGAACATGAATATTTTCAATGTTCTTATTTTTGGTAAGTGGTCATTTGAAATATCTTTTTTGTCAGTGCTGTATGGCACTATAAACTAAGAGCAAATGGAAATAAATGGCTGGATTTCTCCTTGTATCCCAACTGTGGAACAGACTGTAGGAATCAAAGTGCTTTCTGCATTTTCTTCTGACTGCATTTATACATGTGGAAGGTTAGTATTCAACACCTGCTCTGCTGTTTTGCTGCTGCTCCTGTGACGAATACACTTACAAATGCCTGGGTTTATCATCCTTTATTAATTACTTAATCAATAAGCTCTGTAAATGGTGACCATAATTATCCTAGAAGGTCACTGAAATAAAGGAAAGTAAGGTCCCAGGGCAATGAGGCCGAGGTTCACTTCATTTATCTAAAGCTACATGACAAGATGCTATTTTTCATTTCTGCCTTGAATTTCAAATTAACAGTCTGCTGAAAAGATCCTGTTGAAGAATGAATCCATGATAAAGGGATTTGCTTCTTTTCCCTTGGAGTTTTTTCTTTCTGTCATTTCAGTGATTAATGGGATATGTATACCTTCAAAGAACATTGCTGCTCTTTGACTATCTTCTCTCTAGTGTAAGAATCATGTTAATGTCTTGCATTTATCAATGCTCAGGAGTCAATCAGGTGTTTTAGAAACTACATGTTTTATAGAAAGAGTCAAGAAAGCAAAGTTAAAAACAATGTATACAACATGTTACCACTTTTGAAAAAGAATTCTATGTAAATTGCTTTTTACTCTGCTGTCCAAGTTTCTGATATAAAATATAGGATTTTTGAAACAGTGGATTAGATGTTGAATGTTGACAAATGCAAGATGATAGATCGATAGATGATAGATAGATAGATAGATAGACATGCAAATGCATTTTTCATTCTTGAAAGTATACAAAAGGATAATTCATTCATATTGTTGCTTATTTATATTATTTTATCTTTTGTTTTCAGTTAACTTTTTGATGAATAATTTACAACAAAAATCTATGAATTTCAGTGCACAATTCTATGAGTTCTGTCAAATCTTTCCAGTGTGAGTGTGGATTCAAATCACCAAAATCATGACATAGAACTACACTACTCTATAGAGGAACAATCAAACTCTTGTGATGTTGGGGCCTTTGAAATGTGACTAGGGCAATATGGAGAAGATAACATTTTGGATACATAGAGTGAAACAGAATATATTATAGAACTAAACTTAATTATACTGTTTTTCTTACTAACTTTTAAATATGGCTACTAGAATTTTTTAAGTTACATATATAACTTGTATTCTGTTACCTATACAACATAATTATAGAACATTTTCATCAACAGAAAAGGATCCCTTGTGCTTTTTCTATATTAAATCCTCTTACAATAGCCACACTTCCTGACAACCACAAGTCTATTTCAGCCTTTAGTTTTTGGCTTTTCTATAATTTCATACAAGCATATCATAGTATATGTAGCCTGTGTAGGACTTCTTCTTTTATATGTACAATTCTTGAATGATAGATTCATATTGAAAATTAGTATTTCATTCTTTATTACTGAGTACTGCTCTGCTATTAGTATTTCTTTTTACTGGTTAGTAGCACTAAGTGTGGACAAACCGTCGCCTGTTTATCCATGTACAAGTTAGTGATTGGGTTTGGGGTTTAAATGAAAGATGCTGCAATGAACATTTGAGTAAAAGATTTTATGTGCACATTTTTGTTTAGCTTGAATAAATACCTAGGAAGGAGGCAACTATGTCATGTGGAAAGATCAAAAAGCATAAAATGGGTTTTCCAAAGTTTCCTGTCCCATTAAAACTTCCACCACAATGTGTGAGAGATCTAGCTCTTCACCACCACTGTCTACATTTCCTGTTGTCAATTTTTCTGATTTTATATCTTCTAGCAAATGTCTTTTTTTGGAATTGATTTTAATTCCCCAAATAAAAAATGAATCTTTTTTCATATGATTATTAACAAGTGTTATATCTTATTTTCTGAAATGTAATTTTTTTGTCCATTTTGTAGAATTGGAAAATACTTTATCTAGAAACAAGGACTATATCAAATACATTTTGCAAACATTTTCTATCTTTCTAGAGCTTGCCTGTTAATTTCCTTAATATCCTTTTATAGAGTTGAAATTTAGATTTTCTAGAGTTTCATTCTCATTTTTTAATTTATGCCTATATTATTTATTTATTATTTTCTAAGAAAAAATATTTTATTCTGTTTTCAAGAAGAATTTTTATTCCCTGGTCCTTTACAATTAGACTTGATTCATTCTTGAAACATCAATTGATTGTATATTATGTGGGTCAATTTCTAGACTCTCTTGAGTACTGTAGTATTTTAAATTGTCTTAAAATCTGGGTTCATATACCTCCTAACTTTATTCACATTTAAAAAATTATGTTTATGGGCCTCCCCGGTGGCGCAGCGGTTAAGCGCTGCGCTGTGGAGCTGTCGGCAGCGGCGACGCGAGTTCGACGCTCGGCCAGGGAGAATCCCACATGGCGCGGCAGACCTCTCCTGCCTTGCCCGCTGCTCCCCTCAGCAGTGTATTTCCATCTATCTGCCTGTTCTGCTCCCCACTCTGTCTCTGGTGAACCCTCTCGCCGCCCCTGGTACAGCCTCTGGACTGTACCCCAGCTCGTATGCATAAATAAATAAATCTTAAAAAAAAAAAAGTTAAAAAAAAATAAAAAATTATGTTTAGCTAGGATAGTTAGCTACATTTTTATATTATTTTAGTGTAAGAGTGAATTCTCATTAAAAACTCTACTAGGATCTTGAATGGTATACCCTTAAATCTCTAGACAAGTTGGGGAAAACAGACTTGATAATATTTAGTTTTCAAAATAATGAATTTGGCATATCACTCTATTTGTCAATTCACTCTGATTTCTCTCAGCAATTTTTCTTTTGTAATTGAAATACAATCATTTAACACAAATTTGCACTTTTAAAGTACACAATCCAGTGCCTTTTGTATCTTCACAAAATCCTGTACTCATCACTGCTGTCTAAACTCAGCACATTTCGTAACCTCACAAAGAAACCCTGTACTCATTAGCAGTCATTCTTCCAGTTCCCTTCACTTAACACGTAAGATCTACAAATTTACTTCATGCATCTACGGGTTTATATATTGAAAACAGTTTTATATAAATGGAGGCTGACTTCTTTCACTTAGCATGATAATTAAAAGGTCATCTATGTAATTTTTACATATTAATAATTCATTCATTGTTCTGACTGAATAATATTCCTCTGCATCGCATACTGCATTTTGTTCATTCATTAATCGACTGGTGCCTCAATCTTCACCAGCAACAGTTGTTGTTTGTCTTTAATTGTAATCATTCTGATGGGAAGGCAAAAGTAATTCATTGTTAATTTGATCTTCATTTCTCTAATTAATAATGACACTGTACCTGATGGTCATTTTTTTCTAATATAATTTTTGCTTTTATGAATGAGCTGCTATTAGAAGGACCAAATTTCAACAACACTTCTAATCTGCACAGCAATGTGTTCTAGTTTCCACTGTACTTTTCTTTACAGGTTTTTGAAATGTATTACTGAGATTTAATATTTGGATACTACATTCTTGATGGTGTAAGACTGAATACTATAATAAATTGCTTTTTATTTCATTTCTAACATTGTTTTGCACAAAGATGTAGATTTTGTATATTCATCTTTTATCTTGATAACTTTCTAAATTTATTCATTAATTCTAGAGGCATTTTGTAGCTAAGTTTTCAAAACACATTATTATATCATTTTCAAATACTGCCAGTTTTACTTCCTCCTTTCCAGTCTGTTTAATTTTTACTGCTATTATTCTTTTATTTCTTTGACTAACACCTCCAGTTGTAATATCAAATAGAAGTAAAGGGGGCATATTTCTCTTGTTCCAAATCTAAAGAGGAAGAATTTAGTCTCTTACCATTGAGTTTACTGTTGGTTTTCTATCTTTTGGAGATATTTCTACTATTGAGAAGTTTCCTTCTATTCCAAGTTTTCTGAGCATTTTATTATAAGTGTATATTCATTTTGTTAAATGCAATTTTTTTCTTTTCATGTCTTTGACATGATCGTACAATTTTCTTTCTAGTATATTGATGGATTTCTCCCTGGGTATGGATTCTGTATTTTAGGTCATGAGTATGTCTGGATACTTTTGAAGGGATCCAGAATTTGTGATTTATACATAGATGCACATTTGATTTAGTTGTACACTTTGAATATCATTGATCATTGATTTAGACACCCTTAAGTTACTGGGAGTTAGTTTTTTTAGAGATATTTTTATTAAAAAATAAAATATTTTAAGTTTAGATTCAGAAAAGGTTTTACTTACTAAGATGATATTGTTCTGAGAACAGTATCAGATGATACCCTTTGTATATGAGATCTTTCCACTGGACTGGAACACAAACTATTCCCAACTCAATGTGAGCTCTGAAAATTGTTCTGCCTAATGCTTTTCAATTATTCTTTCCCCACTCTCAGGTAGTTTAATCTCATGCATGCTTTGATGAATATTTGGCCACAGTCTCAAAGAAATCCCTGTCCCCTTCAACTTTCTCCTCTTCTATGCTTTATTCTGAATAATCAAGATTAGGATAATAGCTTACTTGGCCTCATACCCTTAATTGGTCTGCTCTGTTCAGCAAGCATAGTATACTCTGTTTAGATCATCATTCTGCTTTTTTATGGCTTTGAAAAGTTGCAGCATTAACTAGTGGGGAATTGTTACGTTCACTTTGATATTTTTCCCTTCTCTCAAAGGTCATAGTCATACACCAACTATGGTTCAATATCTGCAAATGATTGCTTAGACGTTTTGCTGTTTTATAATTTAAGGATAAATTTGACCCCTACTCCCTGGTACCAAATGTAGAAGAATCTTTGTATATTTAACTATGTTTTCTGAATGAGAGTACTTAGATTTACTTTACAGTTATTTCCGGAACCTGTGACACCCTAATAAGATTATTAGTAATGTGTATCTCCTAAATCCCAAGTTAAACTTAAAGTATGCCTTACTTTCAGGAGTTATGTTACTTCAGTAGCTTATATAATGAAGGTAAAGGAGCAAATATTCCTACCTGCAAAAAAAGTAGTTTAGCAAAGGAAAAATGGGTACTCAATGTCTTGAAAGTTATGGTGACATTATTGAAGAGATCATGAACTAAAAATAGAAGTTGGGCTGAGCATTTAGGTGAAAAAATGGAAAAATGTAATAAGAGTATTTAAACAAATATTCAAGGAAAAAATACTGAGAAGATTGACAGAGACATAGAACCTAGTCAAAGAAACATGTGTACGATTGTTACTTTTAGTTATATAAAGATTTCACTAGTTAAAACTTTTGAAATATACTCATTTAAAAATATAAAAATTAAATGTAACTCTAAGAAAATGCAAGTGAATGAATTAAGCCGTTTTTATATGCCATCTGAGTGGAGTTGTGTTTATCTGGACTGAACCTTTAATATATACCTGTCAGTACAAACTGGAAACAAGTGTTACCATAAATATTTAAATTGCTTCTACTTTCCAAGACAGAATGAGCAATTTGCATCTCAGGATATGGACACTTCTTATTTAGAAAGTGCATGATGAAAATAAAACTTTAGAGGAAAGCGAATTTACATCCTAATGCAACGTCTGCTCTTGTCCTGTGATGTCTGCATTTCCTGCAGGTGAAATATAAATATATTTCTGTGTCTTTACACTGCCCGTCCTGCACTTTGCCTCCAGATTTTCGCTATGCTTTAATTACTTATTGGAAAATATTCAATTCCAGAGGAAGCTGATTTCATAGTTTTAGGAAAATAGAGTATTATATAAAGCTATTCTGCACACCAGGACAATTCGAAGTTTTTGAAATTTATGTTTCCTACAAAATTGCACCATTTCATGCAGAAAAGTAGCTTAAATATAGACTTAATGCTTTTCATTTAGGAGGTAGTTAACAAGTAGTTGTTGATTTGAGTATTCTAGTAGAGGAAATGTTAGTGAAATTGGCACAGGATTAGTGGAAGAGAGGCACAGAAGAGAGGTAGATTCCAATTGCAATTCTAAGGGAAGGGAAATTTGAAAAAGTTAATATGTCTGCAATACTTGTCTTCAGCATGAATATACTGACCTGAGTCACTCCTAAGATTTCATTTTATCATTCTAGGATCCCAGAATCCATGCTTCTTACATGTGTTATTTTTTATGTGTTATTTTTATGTGTCCTGAACTGTCCCTTTAACAAGTACCACAGGTCTCCTGCCTCAGCCACACCCACCATAACTGAAGGCTTTGAATGCACAGTGTTCCTCTCCCTGTTCTGACTCTGAATTGCTCATGCTGAGGTGCCATTGTCATGGTGTGTTCAACTTCAGTGGTACTGGTGACATTTTTGTAGCTGACCGGCTTCCATTTTCAGCTCTCTTCAGTCTGCTGCTAAAATGGCTCATGCAAATTTTAGTGAAATACTTACTTTATTGCTCCCTTTCCCTAATTTCCTTTAGTATTTTCTGAGACAAAATCTTATTCCCCATAGGACTCAATAAAGCTTTGCTAGGATGATAAGAAGTCATCCAGAATGACAAAATTATTCTCAGAATCATCTACCATGCCCAAATTCTTGACTTTTAGACTTGACCATGTAGAGTTGTGTCTGCACTGCTGGTTTCCCTGACACAGTCTATGCTCCTGAATGCTGGGGTGAGTGAGCAGAGTTCACACACAAGTCAGAGAGCATGCGCAACAGACACTCAGAACAAGCCTTTTCATTGGGCAAAATGTAACTTCCAAATAATTTTCAAAGTTCATGTAGATTCGACTAGATGGTTGATAGCTTCATTAGCAATAACTGAACTGATTTTATTCTCTGAGTCACATCAGGTATGACCTTTCAGTTTACAGCTTTCTTCTGGCCTTTTATACCATAGAAGCTTATATATAATGTGATCTTTAGCAGCTTCAAAGACAGGTAGTCTCATAGGAATGAAAATAGTTAGTAGCAGGTGTTTGTCATTCATGGTGACAGTCTTGTTACAAATCATAAAATCACTAGCATGACATGAAAGCATAAATGACCCAAACCAGCCTATTCTTGATAACATATGCATATCCACATTATAATTTCCAAAGTCTAATAATAAAAATGTTTTTAAAACAATAGTTGTTTTTCTGTTGCTTTTATATAAAAATTCCTAATCAAAAGTGTCAATGAACTCTCTGAAATGAGCTACCAATTTTAATTCATGTATAGACATTTTCTTGTGTTTTTTAACTGAGGGTACATGATGAAAATACTTGCAAGTATGTTGAATTGAGATATTTACAATATTTTAGCTTATGAATTCTTTAATAATAGTTTATTGATTTTCTCACCTAATATCCATACTTAATTTCAGCATGTACTGTATTCTTTTAAACAATTGGCCTGGTACATTTTTCACATAAATATTTTAGATGCAGTAGAAATGACTCAATTATTCTTATTCCACATTTGAAACTTAATATGTAAAAACATAATTTTTATCCTTTATGTAGCGAGGAAATATATTGAAATAAAGATGGAGATTTTAGCTTTTAAATTTCACCCTATGAGAATTTAAGACATTAAGCAATTTAAAATAAGTTTAAAATATTGTTCTAAATTCTTAATAAATGTTTACAAACTAAAATTTAAAAAAAAGCTTTGTCATTAATATATGACTAAGTAAGTGTGGACAGTATAGAAACCACCTTTCTTCAGGTAGAGTTTGTTTTCCTCTTCAAAAATGAGGAGTTGATCATTTGTTGGAAAGAAATTCCTCTGGCTATTGAACACAAATAGCCCAAGATCACTTCCAAGTCTTTGTAGAAGAGGAGCACGTGGACAGGCTTCTCATAGTGTTCAGGAAATCACAGATGTGGCATTGTGAACGCTGTATGGGAAAAACATGTTAGGATGATTTGCTTTATGATTCTTGCACATTATTGGATAAATATTATGCAATGAAAACACTAATGGAACAAAAGTATTTTTGTTAATCAGATTATTGTTGGAAAAAAAGGAAAATTCAGAGTCCTCACATATATAAAATTATATACGTGCATGATATATACGTGAATATATATATATGTGTGTGTGTGTGTGTGTGTGTGTGTGTATATATATATATATATATATATATATATATATATATGATAGGGGAACAAAATATATCTTTTGGCAAAAGGTTTATTTCATGGGAGAGGCCCTGAAGGCTGGGTGAACATTGCCCTTTTGTGAAAAACATTTACACATAGAAAGGAAAAGCTCCCTTCCCTTAAGGTGTTCTGCCTCACCGTACTGGGAAAACCAAATCAAATCCTTCTCAGTGGAGAAGGCAGAATTTAAATCTGTCCTAACTTTGTTTGCTATGCCTTCCTTGTAACCTCCCTAATTGATCTTTCCCTTCTTCCCCATAATATCCTCTGATAGTTGAACAATTTTAAATGGTATCTGAAGCCAGCTACCTGAAGCAGGTGTACATGGATCTCTCCCATGTATACAGGAGGTATTATACATGCTATTCTTAAACGCTTCGGGCTTTGTTACTTATCAATGCTTGTTTATTTGCCAGACTCAAATAATTCAGAAGGGTATGGGATGATTTGTTTTTCACTCCAACAATATATATGCTTAGCTAAATAATTCATAATAAAGAGTAAAAATAATATATATTGGTATGAGATTCATGGTTGTAAGTGATCCATTTTGCCTGTCTAAAAGAACAAATTACCTAAAAAAAAATTGGAGGTTGTGTTATGTACACCCTGTCCATATATACTTAGACTAAAGTTCAAGTAAGGCAGAATGCAGGTATTTTAAAATCCAAAGCTGCATATATTTAAAATGGGCAAATCCTGCTGAATTGGGATTCAGAATTGCCTGAGTTATTAAATAAAAACCTGAGCACTTATGTTTTAAATTTGCAAAATTATATTTTTGAAGGAAATTTAATCTTCTAATTTCTCATTTATTTATACTGAAATCATTAAGATGTTATTTTGCAAAATTTATTTGAATCCCTTAAGGATTTATAGAATCACTTAAGGATTCTAGTTTAAGGTTCTATGAAGAATGTTTTATTTTATTTATTTATTTATTTATTTTAAAAGATTTATTTATTTTTGCATACAAGCTGGGGTACAGGCCAGAGGTGTGGGGGGCGAGAGGGCTCGCCAGAGACAGAGTGGAGAGCAGAACAGGCAGATCAAGGGAAATACACTGCTGAGGGGAGCAGCGGGCGAGGCAGGAGAGGTCTGCCGCACCATGTGGGAAGCTCCCTGCTGGGCGTCGAACTTGCGTCACAGCTGCCGACCATTCCACCACCAGGGAGGCCCTGAAGAATCTTTTAAAATCATTTTTTAAAAGCAGTGTATTGTGTTTTTGTCAAGCCCAAGTAACCTCAAACATTAAAATATCCACATTAATTGTAAGAACTCAAATACAATTTTTAAAGTCAGTTTTAAAGTTGGAAAAATATTTCTCCAACCTGAAAACATCAGTGGTTTGGTGGAAAAACATACAAGGATTTTCAGCCTGGTGGAGTATTCCAATATTGGAGCATCACCAATCAACAGTGTTCACAATTGCTGAAAAGAATAAAGGCAACATTCTCTATCTGACTACAAGGAACACTTCAACATTTACCAGGCACTTATTAAGATGCTGTTCTTCAATCTCCAAATAAGATATGTGATTTTCTTTTGCTTTATCCCCACTCTGTCTTCAGGGTCTATCTGAAGTATGTAAATTTCCTCATCTTACACTAACATTCTCTTCAATGAAAATTCTATGGTAAAGGCATTCAGTGAAAATCAAGTGTAGAATTTATTTTTTTTCCCTCTCATTCTCATAGAATATTATTTTTCTCTCCCCATAAATAGTGTAAGTTCTTTAGGGAAAGGGAATTTTATATTCTGTGTCTAGGAGCCAAACTGCTTTCTTTTTCTTTTGATGGGATTATACCATGATTAGAAATTGCTACTAAATCAATATATAAGGATAAAATAGTTAAGAGACTTCAGGAGAACTTGATGGTGTAAAGAAGGTTGTGTGCTAAACCCTGGTAATTAGCTTTTCTATGCAAGTGCTGATAAAAATTTGATGCTGAGACATCCAATTTGAGGAGTGTTAGCTCAAATAACACACTGTAAGTGGCACTACTAGATAAAGAGCAAGACTACCTCGACCCACTGAAGCTCTTTTGTTTTCAGTACCTCGTTAATTTAGATAATCATTTGGGAATACTTATGTTTCTCTTTCTCACTCTTCCCAAACTTTACCTTTTAAATTCAAGAGTGAGATTGCAAAGACACCAATGTTGACCCCAATAAAAGTAGGACCCCAGTCCCTTGACACACCTTTTTCTCTCTATTTTTTCCTCTCTCCCCCTCTCTCTCTGCAGCCCAGTTGTCTTGTGTAATTTCCAGGTCTTTTAAGTAATAAGATCCATTTTGTAAGTGTCCTTATTGTTATTGCTGAAGGACCTCTTGCTATCCTAATAAGTATAAGGATTAGTCTAACCACAGTTTTGGTTTTCAAAAAACTGAGACCAGCACAAGACAACTCTTCAAAGTTTTTATCTGACGCTTAAGAAGTCATGAACAAATGATGTAGAATAAATAGTTTGCACAAAGCTACAGAACAAGACTCTGCTGGTTTCCTTAGAAGAAAATGGTTCTAGTCTTCATCATTCTCATCACATGTGACCTGGAGAAAATTACTTAATCTTTATTGAAACTTCAGTTTCTTCCACTTTACAATGAGGAAATTGGTCTAGATTTGTATTTCGCTTTCCTACTAAGTTCCCAGGTAAAGATTCTTAGGTCACTTTGTGGATAGGAGAGGAAGCTATGTTCTCTCCATTTCTGTTTAAACAAAAACACTTGCATCTTTCACTTGCAATATTGCCTTATCTAATGTGGATCCTTTAGGGAAAAAACAAACAAACATGTATTTCAAAGCTAAAAACATGTTTGTTTGCAATTATCTGTGAAAGTCCTTCTGGTTGAACATCAGTGACTCTTAAGTTTTTGTCTGTAATTCCATGGAACTTACTTCTAGACATGATTTCATGATTTTAGTCTCTGCTGTCCTTCTTAGTCTTTGTGATGCTTTATAAATAACCCTGTAATTTTGCACAACAGATTCATGAGGCAGAAAGTTCACACGAACCCTACAAGAATTGTGTCCTTTTATTCTATTTTAAGATACAGAATAAATATTTTTTATTCTTTATTTTTTTAAATCTATTATTAAACTTTTAATTGCTTTATTGATAAACTCCTTTAATTTGACCTTGTTTCCCAATTAGGAAATTTACCAGTCTCTATTCCATTGAGCCATTTTGCTTTTCATTAGGGCACTTAAGATCAAACAGTAAGTTTCCAGTTAAAATGGAACCAATTTTCCATATCTATTTCTCTGTTATGAACTTCCATTGCTTCTAATGCTGTGAGTCTAAGTTTGAGACACAAAAGAATATTTGTACATCTCATTCTTTAAGTGCATTCTAAATATTTTAGCAAAAACCTAAGGTACTAAACTAGTCCATATTTCATAAATTTCTGCTACAAACAAAAGAAACAAGATTGATCCTTCGAGGTTTTTTTTTTTTTTTTTGTAGTTAAATAGCCATTTTGCAACTCACAGAATCTTCCCTCTACTGAAAAATGCATATGACATTTTTCAGAGTTGTCGTACACTTTCATGAACAATGTATTCACTGATGAAGACAAATGTTATAAAGGTAATATAGAAATCCTTCTATATATCTTATTTTCTTTTCAACAGAATCTGCCACATATGATGATATATTGATATAGAAGCCATGTGTAAGAGACACTCACATGCACACAAATATGCTGTGCACAAATGCATACAGGCACACACATGCACACAAATATCTGTCAGCATTATTCTTTTCTTTGCAAACTAAGTTTGTAGCAATAAAACCAGTGACATTAAGCATGGAAAATATTAATGGCACTGACAATTATATCACAATAAATTAAGTTTATAGCCTTGAAAATAGCTTTTTATTAAACCTAAGGAACATCAATATGACTATATGTTTGAAAGGATCCATAAATCCAGTCGAGGGTGTTAGGATGAGAAGGGGACAGAGGAAAGAAAAGCTGACTAAAATTACTTTGACCTAAAAAAATGTGCAAGATAACACATTAGGTGGATTTTTGTGTCTATCATGAATCAAGTGAAGCTGATAGTGAATTATCCATAGATTTTGACAATCCATAAATGATAGAAAATATTGCTGTTATTCAAACTGCTAAAGGTAGAACAAAAAGGCAGTGGCAGTTACTCACTGGAGAAGACTGATTGAAGCGTTATCTTTGTCCAGGACAGTACTCTGTAATGGGCATACTCTAGACTGATTTTGAGAACAGTTTTTGGTAGAATCTTTCTTAGTAATTACTATTCTAAAGGTAGGTAAGTCTGAAGAAGTTCTGGTAAATAAAAAGGAATTCAACTTAGCTCTGAAAGGCAATGAAAATCAATAGTAAGACATTTAATGAATGTTAAAAAGACATTCAGTATAGTATAAAGGAATTACCTTTAATGGGATTTTGTAAAAATAAAATGTGGTTAGGTAGTGAGGTTACCCAGAAAGCAATCCCAAAGAAGTAAGTTGCCTTTTACTAGAGATTTGGTAATATTTGAGTAATTTGTTAAGAAAGTTTTTGAGTCCCAATCCCCCCCCTCTCTCCCTCTAAGATTCTTTCAGGAAAGCGCCAACCCAAGTCCTTCAATTCATCTTCTCAACTTCAGTGTCCTGATTTGTATACATGTAATTTGATTCTCTCTGATTCTCTAAGATCCTTTCCTGCTGCAAAGTTTTTGTGATGTGATTGTGATGTAATTTGTTATTTTATTTCACCAAATGAATGAACTATCATTGCCTAGTTAATATAAGACTGATAGTATTATGAATTCAAATTGCTTATGAGTATTCTGATAAGTATAGAGTATGATTTTTCATTTCTAAAGACATAGTGCAGTCAGAGTTTTGTTATGTCAAAAAAAGGGTAAGACATAATAAATCCACAAAGAAATAACTTGGATCCATAAAATAGTCTACACACAAATGCACATGTGTATATACTTATATATGTAGTTTAGGTATAAATAATGAACATACTTCTGTGTTCTAACACCTAAATATAAACTATAGGTCCAGGTGGAGGAGAATAGCCACTAAACAATGACAATAGTTACAATAAGACTATTATAAATAACTAACAATAACACCAATAAAATTTAAAATTATAAAATTATATAATTTTATAAGAAAATGTCCATATTGTGTCTCCCTGGTGGCACAAGGGGTTAAGTCACAGCACTATGAAGCTATCAGCAGCCACTGCAGCACGAGTTCGATACCCATCCAGGGAGATTCCCATATGGCACAGTAGCCCTCTCCTGTCTCACTTACTGCTCCCCTCAGCAGTGTATATCAGTAGATCTGCCTATTCAGCTCCCCACTCTGTCACTGGTGAATCCTCTCATCCCTTGCAACTCTAGCATACACCCCAGCTCTTGTGTATGCATAAATACATAAATCTTTTTAAAAAAGAAGAAAAGGCCCATATCACATTTATTATAAATACTTATATATATATATAATACTTTTTATATAAATATATAATACATTTATATATATATAAACTCATTTTGATATTCAGGGCAACTCATCACACTGGTCAACAAATTTTTACAAAAGTCATGTTACTGAAATAAAATTAGTCTTTTCCTATCAATTTTTATGTGCTCAACATGAATATGACAGTCAAAATCTAACTTTGGCTCTAGTTTTTTTTTTTTTAATCTGCAATAAATTGATGTTTACATCATGAAATGCATGCCAATAGTAATAGGCCTCCAGTTAATACCTGTAAAAAAATCAAGTCATAGACTGCTTCTTAGATTCTTCGCTTGTCTCTTGTACAGCTGTTCAGGAATAGAATAGAAGGAAGACGGTTTCCATTGTGCAAAAGCACAACCTTATGACTCAGTTTTGAAGAGTCTAGAAATAGGCTCCATTTTTATAGGTCTTGAGTAATTTCTAAGGCATTCATGAGGCCCTCAATATCGGAACTGAATACCAGAGCACTTTCCTTTCTGAAGAAAGGCTCCAACTGCTGGTGGCACTTTTGATATAAAGTAATTGTGACATCTTTGTCTAGAATATTCCATTGTTGGAGTCTTGATCTTAGTAATTCTGCCTTGTTTTTTGGATAAGTTCAAATCACGAACCAGGTCATTTGTTCTTCCTGTGTTAGTCTGTGTGGGGTTGATGATGCACCACAGTGAAAATCTGGATCACTGCATGCTGATGGAACAGAAGAACAGGTTGGCTCACCCTTGTCCTCACCAGATGAATCAAGAGAATATTCTGCTGGACATTCTGGAATAGGAAGTCCCTCACTGTGTGGAACTGGTTTCAATGCAGACAGAAGGTTTGGATTCACTATTCTCGACTTCTTTTGCTTCGCTATTCTGCTGGAAAGAGGAGGAATGAAGTAGAAGTCACAGTCTTTTATGTGGTTGCTTGGCTCTCTCTGCACCATGGGGACTGCAAATGTCATTGCTGGTCTTTTGCCATTTAGCCACTGTGAAAGCTGTGTTGTACATGTAGCACAGCATATATGCAGGGCCCAAGACTTGTCTCGGTCACCAGCCTTGCATCGGAAGTAAAGATGATAAGCCTTCTTCACTTGAGAAGTGATCCTATTCTTCTAGTTGGCAAATGTCACTTCCCCACAAATAGAGCAGAAATTGTCCAGGCTATTAATGCACTTTCGAGGCATTACTGTTCTATATTGTACCTAAATTGATAAAATAATAGCAGTTCTTTGGAACAGTAACTTCAACTGTTTCGCACAGAGTCTGAAATATTTTCAGTGCTCAACCTTTCCAACAGGGCTTTTTATAGTGCACTGCTGACCTCAGCTTACTTCAGCAGCTGCCTGGCAGTAGTATTGCATTGCATCAGAAAATGTTGCAATCAACTCTGGATGATGTGTGTATGATGGTATTATGCAATGTGATGCAATATTACATTATTCTAGGCTGATTTAGGATGTTGTTGCAGTCCTACTGGATACATTTACACGGTGAAACATATAAAATGAATTATATGAAATATCTTCAAAACGAGAACTAATAAAAACTTTTCAGTATTATATTCATGTTCAGCACACCAAGATACTACAGATCAGGTCTTTTTAAGTCAGTAATGATCTCACTGTTGAACAGTGTTATAGGCACTATATCCATTATAGAAAGAATAACATTAAAATAAAGACATTATACCATTTACTGCAATTTACACTATGGTAGGAACTGTTAGATATTTTAAATACTTCATACACTATTCATCTCCACAACAACTCTCGTTGGTTGATACCGTATTTTTTACTTAATGGACATGGGAATTGAGACTCGAATAATTTAAATAACTTGTCCAGTGCATTGTTTAGATAGTAAAAGTAGGAGATATTTGTATCAGATTTATTTGACTCCATAATCAGTGTTCTTAACCACTATGCTTGGTACTTCCCAGGTTATTTCTTTTCAAAAGGTACAGTAATTCAACATTTAGCTATAGGAAAAGATGAAATGAAGTGGTTTGGAAGAATATTTTATAATATTAATCACTACTTAAGCATCTTACGTTGGCAGTGAAACCACTGCACTTTCCAAGGAAATGTTTACATTTGCTCCAAGGCTGTGCCTATAAATAAACTGAGATATTTGGTTGAATCATGTGAAGTTGCTGATAGATACCCATTTCTGATGCACAAGAACATCAAATTCATAAGTTAACTTGATACATGGGCCCACTAGCAAAGTCTGAGCAATAATTTGTAACTCAATTAAATATTAGTTTTTGATAGATTGACAAAGAAGAAGCCCCCAGCAGCTAATTTGTAATATATACTTTGATTATACTAGAATTTAGATCTCCTTGTCATTATTGCATTTAATGATTCATGAACTTAAAGCCAGACTTTGCCTATTCACTTACCATTTTTTACATGAATGGTTCCAAATTACCAAATGCCAGAGGGCTACAGAATTAATAATTTTCCCTTGTTGTGTTACCAGAATCTACACACTCAATATTCCTGTTTTCACTAAGATGAGAAAGTAAGTCCAAAATATCAAGAAGCAGAAGAAATGGTACAACTGTGCAGTACTGATCAGTTGTTTATACTATAAGCTCTGATGAGGAAAGCCCTTATAATGTATAGATTCGGGGTCTCCTGGGTGCCTAGGGGTTAAGTCTTAGTGCTACCAACACGAAGGCCTACCACGAGAGCTTGAGTTCTATCCCTGACCAGGAGTTACCTACACGGCGCAGCAGACCTGTCCTGTCTCACCCACCGCTCCCCTCAGCAGTGTATTTCAGTAGATCTGCCTGTTCTGCTCCCCACTCTGTCTCTGGGGAATCCTCTCACCCCACACACCTCTGGCCTGCACCCCAGTTCTTCAACACAAATATGAATAAATAAATTCTTCATACACACACACACACACACAGACACACACACACACACACACACACACGGGGCCATAATTTCCTCAGTGCAGATACACGGGGCCTGAAAACCCCTGGTTTGGAGACCATTTCTCTGTGTCTTTTGGAAATTTATGACCATTGTTTTCACAGTCATCTTTGATCATCTTAAACTACCAAGGGATTCTGACAGATCTACTTTAAACAGACTTTAGAGTCTTCATATTTTTTCAATCAGCAAATTAGACAATAGAAGGTAGGCATTGTCCTACTTTTCACCAAGGAAGCATATGCACCAGATTTGTAAAATGCATCTGTAATGAGAAGAAGATGGGACCGGGGGAGAATTAATTGGAGTCATATCAGTCCATTTCAGTGGTCATTATGTCCTTAAAATGTTTTGTGTTTGAAGTTCTTATCTCTTTTAAACTGTGATTATAAATTCTTGTAAGAAAGGGGAAATCTATCTTCTGATGCTTTGGGTTCCCTTTTTCTACATAATAGTGTATTTGCCAGATAAAATACAGGACTCACAGATAAATTTACATTTCAGAAAAGTTATGTGTATATATATACAATTAAATATTCTATGAAATATTTGCATGTTCCATGAAATATTTGGGACATGCTTTTGCTAAAAATTTCTGGGTATCTGAAATTCAAATTTAATTGGATTTTCTATATTTTGACTTGCTAAATCCAGAAACCCTATATAGTAGGTTCTCAGAAAACAGGTGACAGTCTTAAAATCTAACTCTTCTTGCCTTTAATAGAAGATAGAGAAAGAGCTGGAATAAAACTCAGAGTTTCCTAATTCCCTGTCCAGAGAGCACTTCTCCACATCATACCTTTCTGTCACACATATAAAGAAGGTCATTGTATCCCTGGATTAGCTGTTGGATCCACAACTAACTCCTGTTGGATTTGGGGTAAGTTACTTACCTGTTCTCTTTCAGCTTTCTCACCAATGTAATGGGCATTAAAACAACATTCTGAAGATACGCAAGATAGACTACTTAAGTCGGTAATAATTATTATTTTACAGAAAATGGAATTATAAGTGAGCACTTATTTTCTTCTTCTGTGTTCCAAGTTCATTCTGCAATCAAAAGAGACTTCTAACAGAAACGGTGTCTTCACAAATTATTTTCATAACAATTTCAGGAGCTCAGGAACTCTGAAATCCAAGTTCTATTAAAATATAGACAGAGTGAATCTAGTTACCAATTTTGCATACACTTTAGATCTCTTTAATATTTAAAACACACCTCTTAAATGAGGCAGACTCATAGAAACAAAAGATCTGTTCTTTCACCAGTAAGTTATTTCTTCACCGCGGGATCCTTGATAATCCTTCCTTTGAAGGACTGAGCCAGAAACTTGAACTGAGCTGATGGCATATTGCCTACTGATGTACTTTCTGGAGGGCTTCAAATTCACTTACAGAATTTTGCTAGTTGGGCACACACTTAATTTTCTTGGCACTGGATTCAATGATCTGTAGCCTTGAACTTAAGTAGTGAATTTTTCAGGGACACTTTATCATGTGCTTTACATGGCAGAACACAAACTATAAAAGGGAAACTCTTTAAAAAGTGTTTTAGAATTTAATTACATAACCAAGGGTGATTTTATATTATGTAAAATCCAATTATATTTTCTCTTATCAAATGATTGTAATTTAGTCTCTAAATTTAAAATATGAGCTGTATCATTTTATCATCATTTCTGTCCTACCACTACCACTGAGGGTAAGTGAAAATGTAGGATATTGAGCAAAGATAAATTGTATATTTATTTGCATCCAATGCTGCATACTTGAATGCAGTAATTTGCACAAATTAAAATATAAATTTTTGTCCTTAAGATATCCAAAGCCATTAACTAAAGGCCAGATCTATTATAGAAGGATCGTCAAGTCAAGCAATGTTCTGTGTCATAGAGGGTATTCCAGCCAGATATGCTTCGTAAGAGGAACTTTGTCCAGCTATTGCGAAAAGAGCAAAAGAGCACAACTGCTTTATTGAGGCACAGGTTTTACCTAAATCATATAAGAGGGTTTTCATTCTCATATGCCATTACAAGACAACCTTACTGGGCATGGTCAGGTTAAGCAATTTGTCTAAGGTCACAAACTGCTAAGTTGCAGTGCAGAATTGGGACACAGGCAAACTTTGTAGTATAATACTGTTACTATTGCTGCCGCTGAAACTGGTAAGACTGAATAAATTCAGTGTATCAAAGTCCTTTGTCATTTTTAAATTGAGTTATTTTGATTTTTTATTTGTTTGCTTTTGCTAATAAGCTGTATGAGTTCTTGGTATATTTAAATATTAACCCCTTTCAGATACATGTTTTGCAAATATTTTTCTACCATTTTGCAAGCTGCTTTTTGTTTTGTTGATGGTCTCCCTTTTTTGCAATATACTTTTCCCATCAACTTCACTGAAATAATTGATAAATGTAGCTATTTTATGTTTAATGTGATGATTTTAATATGTTTCCATTGTAAAAGGATGCTTGCCATTTAGTCATTAAAATCACCTTACATATTTACCCTTTTTTTGATGAGCATACCTAAGTTCTAATCTCTTAACAAATTGTAATTACACAATACATTGCTTACAAATATAATTGCACTTAGAATTTAGATCTTCCAACCCTATACATCTTATAAATGAAAGTTTGTATTCTATTAGCTTCTTCTAATTTCTCCTAAAACCCAGTCAATGGTAAACAATATTCTTTCCCTATGTATAAATTTCTTTTTAAAAAATTCCTACAAATAACTGGTACCATGCATTACCATGTCTTTCTCTGTCTAACTTATTTCATTTAAGATAATGCCCTCTGAGTTCATCCATGCTCTGACAAATGACAGGATTTCCTTCTTTGTTAAAACTGAATAATATTTCATTTTATTAAAACATATTTTCTTAATCCATTCACCTGTCCATGGGCAATTAGGTTGTGATCACATCAAGGCTAGTGTTAATAATGCTACACTGAATATAGAAAATGTTTTTGTTTTTAATACAGATTTCATTTCCTTTGAATATATACCCAGAGGTGATAATGTTGTATCATATGGTAGTTCTAGTTTTAATTTCTAGAGGAACTTCCAAACTATTTTTCATTATAATTTATCAGTTTACATTTCTATAAACAGTGAAAGAATTCTTTCCACATCCTCACCACTTGTTATCTCTAATCTTTTTGACGAATACAAAACTTTATCTCGTTACAATTTTGATTTGCATTTCCCTCATGATTAAGTAACCTTGAAGTCCTTCTTATGTGTCTATTGGTCATTTGTATGACTTCTTTGGAAAAATGTGTATGGAAGTCCTTTGTCCATTTTTAAATTGGATTATTATAATTTTTTTTGTTTGCTTTTGCTAATGAGCTGTATGAGTTCTTGGTAGATTTAAATATTGACCCCCTTCAGACATGTGTTTTGCAAATATTTTTCTTCCATTTTGCAAGCTGCTTTTTGTTTTGTTGATGGTCTCCTTTAAAAAAAAAAGATTTATTTATTTATGCATACAAGCTGGGGTGTTGGCCAGAGGTGTGGGGTGGTGAGAGGATTCACCAGAGATAGAGTGGGGAGCAGAACAGGCAGATCGATGGAAATACACTGCCGAGGGGAGCAGTGGGCAATGCAGGAAAGGTCTGCTGTGCCTTATGGCCCTCAAATTCCCTCTGCAGTGGCTCCAGACAGCTTCACAGCACTGCGTTTAACCTGTTGCACCACCAAGGAGACCCCATCTCCCTATTTTTGAAAAAGGTTTTTAATTTGAGTAGCCCTGATTATGTTTTTTTTTTTTTCTTTTTTTCCTTCCTTCTAGTGTTAAATCTAAAAAGGCAGGCCCTCCCTGCTGGTGCAGTGGTTAATCGCTGCACTGTGGAGGTGTCAGCAGCAGCAACGCAATTTCAACACCCAGGCAGGGAGAATCCAACATGGCGAAGCAGACCTCTCCTGTCTCGCTCTCTGCTCCCCTCAGCAGTTTGTTTCCAACAATCTGCCTGTTCTGCTCCCCACTCTGTCTCTGGTGAACCCTCTCACCGCCCCACGCCTCTAGCCTGTACCCCAGCTTGTATGCATAAATAAATAAATCTCTAAAAATAAATCTAAAAAGGCATTGCTGAGTCTAACATCAAGAAGCTTCCTCTCATTTTCTTCTAAGAATTTTATAATTTCAGTTTCTACATTGAAGTCTTCAATACATTTTAAATTGAATTTTGGGCTTGATGTAATATAGCAGTTTAGTATCATCTATTTGTAATTTGTTATCCAGTTTTCTTAGCATTATTGAAGAAACTGTCCTCTTTCTCATCATTCACCCCAGCAAAATCTCCTTTGTGATTGTTCAAGCTGCTATCTTTATTCTTAGTTGCTCCCAGTATTTGAGGATGTGCCAAGGTATATCAGTGTTCCAGAAGGTAGGACTGAGGTCAGCACCTAGATGTATACTAACTAGATGCCAGATTTTCACACTATTTGTGAAACTCCTTCCAGGTAAAAGTAGAGAGTAATATATTTGTCTGAACTCTTTATAATGAACCTAGTTTTATAGCCATTGGTGGGGTGCTCCTGTGACTTAATTTTTCTCTTTGTTGTAGTTCTGTGAGATTTGTGAAAGCAACCAGTTAGGTATCAACTAGGTAATTTGAGAACTGTTCCTTTGGATTGTGGTCATTAGAATTAGAACACTGGATGTGTTGGCATGTTCTTTCCAGACAGATATTGGTGACTTGTGTTTATTGCTGGGAGTGAGTCAGGAGGAGAAAATTTAGGAATTGCCACTGGCCGTCCTGTTCCCACAAAGGATAGCAATCAGCATCTAGATGCATGTTAATTAGAAACTGGACCTTAATTAGAAGCAGTATGCAGATAGACACTTCCCAGGGAGTAACTGGAAGATTTATGCTTTTGCTTGTACCTGCCACTCTGAACCCTGAGGACATAGTCACAACTGGTCCTCGTGTAGATATTAACTGCTCTTTTGATTTCTATTTACCTATAGAATTCATGAGTGCAAGCATCGCTGATTTTAGAGTTAGTTGTTTTGGGGACTCATGCCTTGGAAGGGAATCATAAAAGTTGGAGTGTTAGATATGCTGTCTAAATATCATTTTTCCTTAGTAAGAAGCTGGGGAGGACTTTCCCTCTGGGTTGTATTCTCTGTGGTAGTCGTAGAGTTCATGGAGAAAGTGTATCTCAGTCTTTCTTATTCATTTCATTGTGGGTATTTTCTCCATCACCAATGTGTAGAAGTCACTTAGAAAATTGCTGAATTTTCTAATAGGGATTTTTTTAGGTGTAACTGTATCATTGGTGCATATTTGGGAGGGAGGGATTGTAGGAGTCTCCTGTATTAGCATGTGGGTAAACAAAAATTAAACAAAACTCTATCATATGCTTTTGAAGATGACTTTAACTTTTATCTTCACAATAATATGACACAGTGGGTACCCATATTGTCTTAATTTAAGAGTAAGAACTCTTAGAAAAACTAAAGTAACTTGTTTAAACAAAGGCTAACAATGGATGAAACTGGAATTTGAAATACCATATTCTAACAATTCTAAGGGATATTTTTTTCTTCACATTTCACATCTCTGAAATCAGGATTCATTTTTATGACCACTTTTAATCAGACAAAGGGGATATACTTGTCATTGACTGTTGGTGATTAAACTTAGCTATTCTCAATGTCATTCCTTCAAATGAGTTATGTACATTGTTAAAACTGCAGATGTTGACTGTAACTGCCATCTAAAATGTCTTCAAAGGCTTTGCATTGTTCTACAGTTTAGCAATGAAACAAAGTTACAATTTAGGTAATTTTTTTCCAGTGACATATAAAATAATAATGCATTTTATAATTGGGTTTAGGTTTGACAAAATTGCTAAGTAGGTTTCTATTCAAAAGCCCCAAAATAAGCACAAAAATATATTTTTAAGCTTTTTCCAACAAGAAGTTATTAAACAATTTTATGCAAATGTCACTTTTATGCAAAAGTATACATACTAGTTATATTATTTAAATCAAAGTTACATAAACCCCAAAATATTACATAAATTATTTGCTGTGATAGCGTATAGAGATGCTTGATAGCTGAATAAGATATTTTCTTACTCAAGACAGTTTTTCCTTGACTCTTTAGTAACATTTTAAATGTATTGAAATTGGATCATCATGTGAGTATATATGTCTACATACAAAGACCATGTCTTAATACATTTCAGCTATTTTTTATGCAAGCAGAATAAAATTCAGAAATAAAAGATGCTTATTGTGATGAGTGTGTCCTTTGTTTTCATGAACTAGCAGACCCATTCCCCACTTTTTTTTAAAGATTTATTTATTTATGCATACAAGCTGGGGAACAGGCCAGAGGCGTGGGGCGGCGAGAGGGTTCACCAGAGAAAGAGTGCGGAGCAGAACAGGCAGATCAATGGAAATACACTGCTGAGGGGAGCAGTGGGCGAGGCAGGAGAGGTCTGCTGCGCCATGTGGGAAGCTCCCTGGCTGGGTGTCGAACTCGTGTTGCCGTTGCCGACAGCTCCACAGAGTGGCACTTAACCACTGCAGCACTGGGGAGGCCCTCATTCCCCACTTTTTAAGAAGAATAACTTGCCTTTAAAAATTAAACAAAGTTGTTAAGATCTCTCTGGCATTATTTTAAGCAGATTCTCAGGTACAAAAAAATACACAAATCACACACAAAAATGATTTTAGATATAGTTAATACTTGCAAATCAAATGCTGTTTTCCTTTGGTCTCTCTGCCTAGCAAATTTTGTTCACAAGCTCTCTTACTTTCACATTGCTCTGATGGCATCTGTCTGCTATCGATAATTAATCTGGACAATGACATTCCTGAATACGATGCCACATCTCTGGACACTGAAGTGTGTCCAACATGCCATTAAAATCCCATTAAGGCTTTATTTATCAGCCTCAAATTAAAAATAAACATCGGTTGTACATAAGAGACAATAATGATCCTACTGACCTTGGAATGTTCTACAAAACCTAAGGATTGAGACAATAGTCAACAAAGACTATAACCTTTGATGAAGGAAATGTAACTAGAAGTCTTGTAAAAAGAGGCAGAATATATGCAATCCCATTTTTTCTGTAGAAAATAAAATTTGTGGCGCGGCAGACCTCTCCTGCCTCGCCCGCTGCTCCCCTCAGCAGTGTATTTCTGATCTGCCTGTTCTGCTCCCTGCTCTGGCTCTGTTGAGCCCTCTCGCCGCCCCATGCCTCTGGCCTGTACCCCAGCTTGTATGTATAAATAAAAAAAAATAAATCTTAAAAAAAAAAAAAGAAAAGAAAATTTGGATGTTCCTTAAATGAGATGTTCTACCAGAAGAGTAATTTTCTCACTTTTTGTCTTTTTAAAGAAATCATGTGTATAAATGATAGCACATTTTTTATATACAAAGTAACCGTTATATATTTTTATTCTTCTACTTTAACTTTGGATATTATCCTGATGGGAAACTTAAAACTAGGCTGATTCTAGAGTGGGTAGATGTTCTTTGGTGAAACCCAAGAGATTTTGATTTTTTGAAAGTTTAAGAAATTTTGCAGCAGAATTATGGTTCTATCTAACATTAGAATATTATCTTCATCTCAACTTTTTTAATTCACTATTGTGAGCCCTTGACTGTCCACAGACAACCTATCTTATCACTCATAATCTTCCTTAATCCTAAGGAAGAAATAACAAGATGCCATGAGTTTAATGACAAAACCAAGTTTGAAGAGTATTCTGAGCATAGTCCAATGGCTATTATTGAAATACATTTTTTCCTATGCTTCAGGTGATGTAACCAATTCTTTGAGAAGAAATGGTTGTGCATAGGACCCTAAATGCTTTTATTAAGCTTGGAAATACAATGCAACCCAAGCTTCCATCATGTAACAATATAGAAGGAAAGATAGAATATCCATAGTTTGGTTTTGGAGTAACAGACCTCTTTGATGACTTGGTGCTCAGTAGATCCAGAGAAAAAGCTCAAGAAATTATTATACAGGATAGCCAACAAAACTCACAATAAGGGTACTTGCTATGATAATCAAAAATGTAATCTACCAGGGAACTGCTATGTGGAGCATCAAGAGACATCACACTGTCCAAAAGAAAAGCACTGAGGGTGAGAGTAGTCCAGACAAAGCAACACGAAAAGTCTCAAAAACACTTCCAGAGAATTCAAAGAAATGTTTGCAAGAAAGGGGACTTGGTTGGAACACAGAGACACTGATCATCAGATGAACATTGCAAGTCAGCAAAATTATGAGTCTAATCCTTAAATCCATGGATTAGTGACATTTGGGATACAAAAGTGGTTACCTGCCTTTCCTCTTCACAGCCCCTAACGCCAGTATCATATCTTCAAATATTATGGTTATAGTTCAATGAAGATCCTCTTGGAACTCTATCAAAAAGAGTTGGTTCAGAGGCAGAGTGCACTACATCAAGTAGATGTTGTGTGGCTAGGATTTATACTCCTTTCTTCTGGATGATAGACTTTTTTTTAAAAGCAAACAATAATCTTAAATATTTATTTATTTATGCATACAAACTGGGGTGTAGGCCAGAGATGTAGATTGGTAAGAAATTCACCAGGGACAGAGTAGGGAGAGGAACAGGCAGAAGTACACTGACTGAAGTACACTGATGAGGGGAGCAGCAGGCAAGGCAGGCAAGGTCTGCTACGCCATGTGGGAATCTCCCCGGCAGTGTCTCGAATTCGTGCTGCAGTGGCTCTGGATAGATTCATAGTGCTGCACTTAACCTGCTGTGCCACCAAGAAGGCCTTGGATGATAGATATTAAAGTCAGAATTATAGTAGCACTTAATCTGTGACATTCCTGATAAAATACCCAGTGTGTTAAACTGTGGTCTATAATTTCCATGTAATCTAGAGGCACACAAACATACAAAATGTGCATGAGGTACACATTTCTCTACTTTGTCTGAAAATACAACTTAACTAAATAAACAAAATTATTAGACTAGTATTAGGCTTTAAGAAGTTATATAAGAAAGACCTCCCCCCGGGCCTCCCTGGTGGCGCAGCGGTTGAGCTCTGCGCTGTGGAGCTGTCAGCAATGCGCAATGTGGGTTCAACGCCCAGCCAGGGAGAATCACACATGGCGCAGCAGACATCTCCTACCTCGCCCCGCTGCTCCCCTCAGCAGTGTATTTCTGATCTGCCTGTTCTGCTCCCCACTCTGTCTCTGGTGAACTCTCTTGCCGCCCCCCACCTCTGGCCTGTACCCCGGCTTGTATGTATATATGTATTAATAAATAAATCTTACAAAAAAAAACCAAAACAACCCTTTCTCTAAAAGAAAGACCTCCCTGGTGGCACGGGGGTTAACATCAGAGCTATAAAGCTATCTGCAGCCTCTGCAGCATGAGTTTTGTCCACTGCTGCCTTCAGCAGGGCATTTCAGTATATTCGTACCCCTGCTCCCCACTCTGCCTCTGGTGAATCTTCACACCCCCAACACCTCTGGCCTTCACCCCAGTTCTTGTATACATAAATAAAAAATAAGTAAATCTTTAAAAAATGATGTAAGAAATAAGAAGAATAAAATACAAAACACTTCTATTAATTAAACATTAACAGTATATTAAAAAGTCACTTTCTAGTTAAATATATGCTTATAATACCTGACAGTCAAATATTTCAGTCATTTCATTTTCTTATTCATCCATCTCTCCAAAACATTCATTTTGCTGAAGGAAGATAGTAGACATATGCAAATGTGTCACTGCATTCTTATAAAATGCTCCCTACATAATTCATTTTTAGTCTCAAAATCTGTTGAAGTAATTTAAAATGCCAGAAGAAATTTCTTAATGCCTCAGTGATTCCCAGTTGTACAATTAAATTACTCAAAAATAGAATAAAATAATAAAAAAGGAAACACATGTAATTAAGAGGGTTAAATTTTGCAATGCCCTAAATATTGGTCACAGGATTTCAGAAAGACCTTCAAGTTGGATGTAATAGATTTTGTTTGACAATTTCCTTCAAAAATACCTCAAAATAAAGATACCAGTTCTTAAAGCATTTGGGATGCCATTCATACTCTGTTCTTAAGTCATGAATTCCAGAGTAATGGCTAATTAATTACACTGGTCAATACTTTTTTACAAAAGTCATGTTACTGAAATAAAATTAGCCATTTTGTATCAATTTGTATGTGCTCAACACAAATATGACAGTCAAATTCTAATTTTGGCTCTAGTTGTTTTGTAATCTGCAATAAATTGATGTTTACATCACAAAATGCATGCCAATAGTAATAGGCCTACAGTTAATACCTGTAAAAAATCGAGTCATAGACTACTTCTTAGATTTCTTCTCTTGTCTCTTATACAGCTGTTCAGGAGCATCTCTGGGGAGTGTCCAGCAGTAGTCAGCCAGCATTGTAGTGGACCATTTTCCCTGGTATCTTTGTTGCATTAATGCGATATCTTGATGAAATTGTTTGCCATGTTCATCACTAACCATACCACAGTTTTCAGGGAAGAAATCCAGATGGGAATGAAGGAAGTGGATCTTTAGAGACATATTGCAGCCAAGTTTCTGATACTACATCAGCATGTCTTCTACTAGTTCCTTGCAGTTTTCTGCCCTAACATTCCCAAGAAAATTCGTAGATACTAGCACAAAAGCATTCCATGCTTGTTTCGCATCATCCTGCAGCAAGTTGTTGAAGCGGTCATCTTTGAAGAGCTCTCGAATCTGAGGACCCACAAAAACCCCCTCTTTAATCTTTGCTTCGCTGAGTCGAGGAAATTTTTCATGCAGGTATCAGAAAGCTGGCGAGGTCCGGTCCACGGCTTTCATGAAATTCTTCATCAAACCTAGTTTGATGTGAAGTGGTGGTAGCAGGATTTTGTGAGCCTCGACCAGAGCTGGGTGCTGGATATTCTTCTCTCCAACTGCTACATTTTCTCTGGGAGTCCATTCCTTCTGCAAGTTGTGCAATTCACTTGCTCGGCTATCCCACTCACATAAGAAACACGTGTATTTTTTACATCCCTGCTGCAGTCCCATTAAAAGGGCAACTAGCTTCAAATCACCACAGACGTGCCAGCTGTATTTGTTATACTCAATGGAATTTAGTAGCTGCTTTAAGTTATTGTATGTCTCTTTCATGTGGACAGCATGTGCTACTGGAATAGATGGAAGACAGTTTCCATTGTGCAAAAGCACAGACTTAAGACTCAGTTTCAAAGAGTCTAGAAATTGTCTCCATTCTTGAGGGGTCATGAGTGATTTCTAAAGCATTCATGAGGCCCTCAAGATCACAACAAAATGCCAGAGTACTTTCCTTTCTGAAGAAAGGGTCCGAATGCTAGTGGCGCTTTTGTTATAAAGTAATTGTGACATCTTCGTCTAGAAGATTCCATTGTTGGAGTCCGGATCCTAGCAATTCTGCCTTATTTTTGGATAAGACCAAATCACAAACCAGGTCATTTAGTTCTTTCTGTGTTAGTCTGTGTGGGGTTGATGATGCACCACAGTGAAAATCTGGATCACTGCATGCTGATGGAACAGGAAAAGAACAGGTCGGTTCACCCTTGTCCTTATCACACGAATCAAGAGAATATTCTGCTGGAGGTTCTGGAATAGGAAGTCCTCACCATGTGGAACTGGTCTCAATGCAGACCGAATGTTTGGGTAGACTATTCTCAACTTCTTTTGCTTCATTATTCCACCAGAAAGAGGAGGCACCAAGCAGATATAACAGTCTTTTATGTGGTTGCTTGGCTCTCTTTTCACCATGGGGACTGCAAATGGCACTGACGGTCTTTTGCCATTTCGCCGCTGTGAAAGCTGTGTTGTACATGGAGCACAGCATATATGCAGGGCCCAAGGCTTGTCTTGGTCACGAACCTTGCATCGGAAGTAAAGATGATAAGCCTTCTTCACTGAAAAAGTGGTCCTTTTCTTCTGGTTGGCAAATGTCATTTCCCCATAAATAGAGCAGAAGTTGTCTATGCTATTAACATACTTCTGAGGTATTACTGTTCTGTATTGTGCCTAAATGGATAAAATAATAGCAGTTCTATGGAACAGTAGCTTAAACTGTCTTCTCACAACGTCTGAACTATTTTCAATGCTCAACCTTTCCGACAGGGCTTTACATAGTGCACTGCTGATGTCAGTTTACTTCAGCAGCCACCTGGCAGTAGTATTGCATTGCATCATTTGCTTTGCTCTTAAATCAGAAAATGATGCAATCAACTCTGGATGATGTGTGCATGATGCTATTATGCAATGTGATGTGATATTACATCATTCTAGGCTGATTTAAGATGTTGTTGCAGTCCTACTTGATAAATTTACATGGTGAAACATATAAAATGAATGATATGAAATATCTTCAAAACGAGAACTAATAAAATCTTTTCAGGGTTATATTCATGTTCGGCACACCAAGATACTACAGATAGGGCCTTTTTAAGTCGGTAACAATCTCAGTGTTGACCAGTGTTATCTATATTTTTTATTTTTGGTTGTATTATGAACATCAAAGTGAAAGCAAAAGAAGGTATCCAACATTTACATTCACTGTGGTTTTGATTTCCATATTCAAATTTTTGTTTTTCTTTTTAGGTATCATTTGATATACCAATAAGCCTTTTTCTGGTGCAATTTTTTTTTCTCTCTGAATGCCATTGTAATATTATTCTGTTGTTCCATTCAAAATACTACTATTCCTTGAGTAAGGCTCAAGGAATTCATAGTCCAGCAAAGAAATGTGCACAGTCAGGTCATAAGCCTCCCCTATCTAATCAGACAGAAGTGGGCTGAGCAGGGGACAGGGATAGGTGAACAGGGACACCTGCTCTAGAACTTTCTCTTTTTACCAGAGCTTTTGTAAAATAATGTTTGCAATGAAAATATGATATTTCAGGTCAGGATGATGTTATCAGTAATAAGTCAGTAGAAGTGATTCTGAAAATATGAGATTTAAGAAAACTATGTCAATATGTAAAGTCTCAGCTTCTCAGGACTGTAGGGATTAAAACAATATGCAAGAGGGAAAAAGAAATCAAAACACCATTTAACAACAGGAAATAAGGAAAAAATAGGGGGACATGCTCTAATAGACTTACTAATAAAGGGGAGCATAACTCAAATTCATATTTGAGACTGAACTCAATCATATCACTAGCAACGTTTTTGCATTTTAATTTACTTTGCTCTTAAATCTAAATTCATAAAGCTGTACAGATGTATAGAAAACACAATATTCAAAGGTGTTTCAGAATAACTTGAGATTTGAGAGATTTATTTACATCATTTGCAGATGAGAAAATAGTTTTAGGAAATTAGTCAAGAACTTTTGAAATCAGGAGTGAATTGTGGGAGATATGAAATTCAAATGCAGATTTTCTGAATCTCAAGGCCAGACTCCTTTTATTGAAACATATTAGATGCAATGTATTGTACGTTATAATTAATCAGAAAGAAATCAGAGAAACGTGTCATCTTTGCAAAATCTTCAGAGGATGTTTTATTAAATCTGTTTCATGAAACAAATAAATAGATAAACAGCCTTGGCCAAGCTCCTTTATTATGCAACTCCCATAGAGAGAAAAAAATTGAAAATGAAAAAAAAAATACTACATTGAAGATGGAAGTTTTTTGCTTCCACCTATTTGGGGATCATTTATATATATGTGTGTGCATGTTTATGTATATGTGTGTGTGCATATAATATTATAATGGCATTCAGAGGAAAAGGAATTTGTGCCAGAAAGGTCCTAATGATATATCAACTGCTACCAAAGAACAAACATAAAAATTAAAATAAAGAAATCAAAATACACATATTTGTGTGTGTTTATGTATATATACACATGAGGTATATATTACGCATTTACTATTTGGGAACAATTATAATTGCAATTATTTTCCATTTCACATAGAATGAATGGACTATACTTTCTGATACTCTCTTTGTTAGAGTCAAATGTAATCCTTTTTAATAGTTGCAGTTTTGTCTCCACATATGTAAACAGAGGCACCTGTTTCCTATAATAGTGGGTAAATGCAATGTTCCACTTAATTGTTATTGTTCAAGAGATGATCACGTGCAGAACACAATACAACACGCAAGGCAGCACTGGGATGTGTGCTATTTGGGAAAATGACAGCAGAGATGTGGCATACATAGCACATGTGGCTCCAGAGCTCTTCTCAGCCCACGGCCTGCATGCTGAGTCCAGAAACTGCTGGACAGAAGGGAGCGTGGAAGCACTTCAGGAGAGCGCTCTCCTTGTCGCTAGCACTTTTATCCCCTATAGCTAGAGGAGGCAGGGAATGGCTGGTCTATGCAGAAACAGCACTTTCTCATTTTAGAAAGGGCCAGGCTAAAATGAAGCCCCAGAGCCCGATCCATCTGCCTGTACTTCCCCGAGTTAGCTCAGGTCTGCTGAGCTTGTTCTTTGCTCAGTTCCAGGAAACACAAAAGCAATGAGCCCCTGGGGATATCTTATTTGTCTCTCCACTAATGACTAGCTTGTAGAACAATTTTTCATGATGGTAAAAACAAAACATGTTTTCTATGAACAACAGAAAACAAAACAAAACAAAAAAACAAAGAGCACTATCTTAACCAGTCCAGCACGCTGAGGGCAAACAGAGGTGAGCAGATATGCCACCTCTGGCCAGCGGTGGCTTGAGGGCTTGGGAGACCTGATTTGGAGGGTTTGTCAGCTACATGGTGGAAGGCGCCCACCATGCCTAGTTTCAAGTGGCCAGCACGAGGTCCTTGAATGTGGCAACGGAAAAAGCTTGTGCCTCCTGGCAAGAGGCAGCTTCACCACACCACTGAGTGAGCCCATCATGGGCATCAGAACAGGCAAAGATTTGATAGTTGAAGGGCCGCTGTTAATATTTTAACCAGGGCAACAGATGTAAGCAGGGACAGTCTCAAATAAATGGGAACACATAAATAATGCCACTCTGTTTTGACACAAGCACCCAGAAGACATTGGAGTAACTTCCCTTTTGCTATAACCCACTCTTTTTGCTTGGCTGCAGTGGGAAGTCAGTATAAATGTTTGATGAAGATTTTCTTTGTCTTCACAGAATTTGAATCTTGAGTGTAGTTTCACTGGATTAAAAGCAGTCTTGACTTTTTTCCCCTCCAAATTTCCCTTAATGTGCCATTTCTTAAGTTTGATACTTGAACTCTCTGGAATTCAATGATTCTTTCAATCTTAGGTCGTTCGATTTTATTTGGTTCAAGCTGTGACACATCTTGTAAGTTTCCAATACTAATAAACGATCCCTCATTTTATTTCTTTCCTTGCATTCGCTAGAGTCAATTTCTGTCATTCATTACCCCTGAACACAGTGGTGGCGTTGGGAGGTAATAAAATGGAAGGAAGCATGTCTACAACTTCTCACTCACCCTGGTGAACGTATCGTAACATAGGGAAGGCTGCGGTTCAGCCCTGCCCAACTTCCCAGCAAATTTACCCGTGAGGCTGTGGGTGGAAAGTCCTTCGTGAAAATTTAGCAGCTTATTTGTGTAAACTCAGCAGGCAAAATCAACAACTCTTTTTCTGCAACTTCACAGACAAGATTAAGTCATAAATATCTGAGGACGTATTTCCATTGACAGAACTAGTCGATGGGAGAAATGAGCATCACACCGGGTTTCTGGTCTGCGCTTTCTTCTGTGATCTTGTACATACGCCTGATCGCATCTTTTTAAGATGTCTGAATTGTGTTTCTTGGTAATAATATCAAGTTAATTTATTCAGAACCTATGTCTCACAGGGTGAAATATTAACACTGGTTATTTAGAGTAGGTTGTATACTGTGTTTAGAAATCCACTTCTTTAACACATGAAAAAAGAAAAAAAATCTGTGCTCATTTTTCTCAGTATCATTCCACATGAAACAACACAAATACTTTCAGAAAAGGAGATAAGCTTTCTTAAACATTTATTTATTTAACCAACAACCTTTTAAAAATAATTCCTATGAAGGTTGTTAAATCTATGAACACATCTTAAGAGTAGATTGTAGTAGGTAATATTTACCCTTCTCCAGTTGTACAGGGAAGTGATGATCTTTCATTTCTCATTTTTAACTTTCTTCTGGAAACTTTCCACTGGAGGATCTCCGTGGATTAGCCAGAGGAAAACAAATTGTCATTGCAAACATGGTTCCTTCCCATATGCTCTTTCAGATGATGCTCAGGTGGTGTGAAATATTGGAGGAGAAAGCACCTTCCTTACCCTCTGGTCCCCTGGGGACGATTTTTCCCCAAAACCTGAGTTGCTCCTCCTATGTCTGGAGTAGAGGGATCCCTGATTTTGGATGACAAATATCGCTGTACATTCCTGGAATAGGTCAAATAGTTCAATAAACATACTGGTGAAATTGCTAAAAAAAAAAAAAAAAAAGAAAGTAAAAGGAAAAATGTAGTGTATGTAACAAGTAACTTCTCAATGACCCAGACATGAAACTTATAATGTTAGTTAAATTAAAAAAATAAAGAAATAACATTTTTAAAAAATAAATTATTTGCTCTCTTCTTTCTCCCTGTGCAGGTGAGAGGCAGGAAACTCAATAGCTGTGAATCATGTTTGCACAACAAAATAAAAATTTTTACAAGTGGGTTTTTACAAAGCCTTAAATGGGAGTAAGATGTGGGAAATTTGGAAACACATTTTTGCTCTCAAATGAGTTATATCTCTTACTTGCCTTCTAATATTGCAGGTGATATTTTCTCTCTCTGCTGATTCCTTTGTCTTATTTCTAAAATTCAGGATTCCAGTAGGGAACTTGATTATATTTTTCACATCCTAAGAATGCTCATTTTCAATTGCAGTGGAGGTGTTGCTTAAAGTTTAAAGTATGCAACATATAGTGTTGGGTGTTTGAAGCAATTGACATTTCTGTGGTGATCATATTAGAAGCTATGCTGAACCAGAAGTTTTGACTTTAGTCATCCTTGTACTGCTGTGTTTAGAAAAAAAAATCAGTGGGAAAAAGGCTAACTTCTAACTCACAACATTCTGCTGATCTTTTCAGAGACACAAATCAAAGTGAAAAATAGTGAAAATGACATCATACATTACACCAAAGGGGAAGGCAGAAAACAGGGTATCAGCAATATTATCTCATAAAGAGAATGCATGAAAGTGAATTAGTTAGATTCCTTATGTTATTTTTAATATATTTCCTCTATATTAAAGTTGAAATTGTCAGTGAAATAAGCATAGCTGATAAAAATGAGGGAGATAACAACTGAAGAAATACAAGAATCTGATGACCTCTGTTCTTAAGTCCATACAAATCAAAAATAATCCATAGCAATTTGCTCTTTAGTTGTTTCCTCTGTGATCATTAGTTTCCAGAGATTACAAGTGCAAAACACACTTCAGATTTAAGAAGCATTTACAATACATGTCCAGAGCTCACATTAGCAGTGAAATCTCAAAACCATTATGTTCTTACCTCACATTCATGAACTTAATTTTAGGATCATGATCAAACAGATTTTGCCACATGACTGCAGGTAGTGAGGCTGGAATTTTTGATTCTCCAAAATAATTCTATTATTTCAAATGATTTTAGTACATTAAAAGGCAGATATTTACTGTTTTCATCTTGATATTAGTAACATTCCATTATATTTTTATAATTAATATAACTTTAAATTCTTCATAAGAATTAGAAACAAATTAGAGGCCCTTTGGAGAACTGGAATTTGGGGCAAACATGACTCTTTAAAATCAGGTCATAAAGTGGAATCTTTTTTTTTTTAAAGATTTATTTATTTATACATACAAGCTGGGGTACAGGCCAGAGGCATGGGGCAGCGAGAGGGTTCACCAGAGACAGAGTGGGGAGCAGCACAGGTAGATAGTCAGAAACACACTGCTGAGGGGAGCAGCGGGCGGGGCAGGAGGGATCTGCCTGCCATGTGGGAATCTCCCCGGCCGGGCGTCGAACTCGGGTCGCTGCTGTCGACAGCTCCACAGCGCAGCGCTTAACCGCTGCACCACCAGGGAGGCCCCCATAAAGTGGGATCTTAATGCCCCAAACTTCCATACTTCCAGACTGTCTACACATACTATTCATGCTCTGCCAGGTAGGAGAGAACCTTGTTGAGAATTCCTCATTATAGCTGATCTTCAGAAGGACCCTAAAGGCAGAGTTCGTACTATTTGTGTGGCCCAAGTAGCCAAGTAAAAATTTAAAATTGTTTTAGGATCTATTCATCATTTTTAAGTTAGTGTCCCCAAGGAATATAGCTACATGAAACGCACAATCTCTCTGCAGGAAGGATCTTGTAGTAGGATTTAGTGGAATGTTTAAAGAAAATATCTCATGGACCATGAGCTCAAAATTAATTAAAATTTCATCAGAGAAAAATAGCCACTATAGAGAAACATTGGTGATGAACAATTACATCTTCATCAAGTCTGATATGTTAGAAATACAAAATATACAGAATATAGGATGTTGGAAATATCAAAAATACAGAATACAGGCAAGTGTGTTTAGTATCTTTTGAAAAAGAAATACAAATGTGATTGAGGAATAAAATAGTATACAAAAAGCACCAGGAAGGGCCTCCCCAGTGGTGCAGCGGTTAGGCACTGCGCTGTAGAGCTGTCGGCAGTGGCGATGTGAGTTCGACACCTGGCTGGGGAGATTCCCACATGGTGCGGCAGACCTCTCCTGCCTCGCCCACTGCTCAGCTTAGCAGTGTGTTTCCGTCAATCTGCCTCTTCTGTTCCCCACTCTGTCTCTGGTGAACCCTCTCCCTGCCCCACGCCTCTGGTGTGTACCCCAGCTTGTATGCATAAATAAATAAAATCTTAAAAAAAAAAGCACCAGGAAGAATTAAAAAAAAATCTACTTCTAGAAGTGATTCTACAATTGGAACTTTTAGAAGTGAAAACTGTAAGAATTAAAATTAAGATTTCAATGGACAGGTTAAATTACTAATTTGAAAAAAACTGAAGAGAGGATTAATGAATTAGAACTAAACATAATAAAATACCTCTCAAATGCAGTATCAGTCAAAAAGAAATTTTATCGAGATTCTCAAATTACCTAAGAAAGAGTGAAAGTTAAAAACACTTATATTTGGAGCACCAGGAAGAGATAATACAGACACAGTATAGTAAAACACTGTTGATTAGACTCAGGGGTAGTTTGTAACCAAAGTGGAAGATATCAATTAACTCCGTCAGAAATTTGGAATTAGAAATAGGAATTTCCACTATTGGTCTCTCTTGTGTCCAAGAGCGTAGTAATGGAAATTGGAAAAATGCTAAAAAACATTTTCCACCTTATACACTAAATAAATTGTTGCTTATGTACATTACAAACTCATCTAACTCATCTTCAATTGATTCAAATAGGAAGTTAAGGTAACAGTCAACCTCATAACCCTTTAGAGAAAAAAAAATGGTGTATATAAGTTACTTGTTATGTCATCAATACCTATCAGTTATTTCAAATACTGTTTTTTTTTTTTTAAGATTTATTTTTTATTTATACATACAAGCTGGGGTACAGGCCAGAGGCATGGGTTGGCGAGAGGGTTCACCAGAGACAGAGTGGGGAGCAGAACAGGCAGATCAGAAATACACTGCTGAGGGGAGCAGCGGGTGAGGCAGGAGAGGTCTGCAGCACCATGTGGGATTCTCCCCGGCTGGGCGTCGAACTTGCATCGCGGCTGCCGACAGCTCCACAGCACAACGCTTAACCGCTGCGCCACCGGGGAGGCCCTCAAATACTGTTTTTTAATTCATTTGTTCTCTATTATTTCTTTGATGTTGGAAAGAATATCACAGGAAATACCAGTGAGAACAATAATAGAAGGTTCTTTCCAGTTCATCAGAACAATCTGGATGCTTGGATTCTGAAGACAATGAATCTTGCTTGATATTTCTTTTTCCTTTTTTGTTAGGGATCATAGATATGCCTCAAATAATACAGCTATAGAGTGATGTTTAGATGATTTAAATCTCTGAGGTACATGCTATACTAGGAAGGAGACTTGCAACACCTAAATAAAAATTCTGGGTGCTCCAAAAAAAGAAGCTTCATCTCTGTGATTCACCCATTACCCAAGAAATGGGGTCACTTTCTGATGTGCATGAGCCAATTACAACACCAGGTTTTGAAAGAAAAAAAAATTATTGCAATTTGACTAGCAACAGGCGAAAGATAACAAAGGAGTAAGAGAAACACAAATCTTCGCCCTAACCCCTATATCCAAGTAGGATAAGGGGTTCACAGTGCTTTGGGGAAATGGGGATTGAGAATGAAAGAGTAAGTGTTTAAGGAGCAGGTTAAGGGCAAAGAAATGTGAACTAGGCTGAAGTTGACTGGCTAGTTTCGGTGAAGTTTACTGGAGAAATATGAACAGGCTTTCTTTTTAATTTCTTTTTTGTTTCTAGGTACCTGGAGTTTAAATTTCTGGTGGTGGGCCACTCCCCTCTGGAGAGACCCCTTCCTCTGTGTCAGCCATTTTGGAGCACAGCTCAGGGCTAGTCCATCTGCAAATGCTCAGGCTGAGTCCTTTGCAGATAAGTGTCGGAGGCCGGCTCAGACCGAGGTTGGGTTCCCGGGAGGTGGTGGGGAAAGCGTCGGCAGTGGCGGCGGTTCCGTGGGGAGAAGGGGGTGGGGAGCAAGAGACAGCACACACCAGAGAGTGTGATCAGGACATTCCATTTTATTATTGGAGAACAGGGTTTTTAAAGCATAAGAAGAATTAACTACTGACAATGGCAGGGTGATTACAGATATTCAGATACATAATCAATTACATACTTTGAGGGGAATCAAGGAACTTTGGAAAAATGTCTCTTATGTGATGTAAATTCCAGCAAGGTACAGGACATAATCTTCAACCTTTGTCCTAGGCCTAGGGTGGAGGCTGCTGTCTCCATACCTATTGTCTGAACCAAGACCAATGATAAAAGAAACATCTTTATGCTAATCTCTGGGGGAAATAATCTAAGGAACTAAAAACTGATTTTTCCAGGCAAGGAAGGGAAATAGGGGAAGGGATTAAATGTTCTTTGTTCAAACATTAACCCTTGACCGGGCAAGGACACTACACTGTTACAAGGATATCTCGCTGCCAGGATCTAATGAGTAAGGCCAATGCATGCAGGCATGGTGGAGAAACTTAGTTACTGTTCTCCTGAAATTATACTTAAATTTATTTGCAAGAAGAAATATCGCATCCTGACTTTGGGAACACTTCCTTGAAGGCTCACCACCCATAAAGTGACCTTGTCAAAACAATATGGGGGTCTAGGCTGCGACAGATAAGCCTTTAGGTTCTGCTGTTTGTCAAACCTCAAAGGAAAGTTTTGGTATTTTTCATTTTTTTTTCTTTTGGGTTTTAGGGTGTAAGAACAAGTTAACTCTTTAGCCTCAGTTTCACATCCATATTAAAATTTATTTATAATCTGATTGGTCCAAATGTGGCAGCATCCCTGGACACTGCACCAAACCATCACCCTAAAATCACTAACGAGGCACCTTCACTGTCTTGGACCTGTCCCTCATCATCTGAAAGCTAGACAGCTGGTGATAGCACTCACCACACTCTTCCTGCTCTTTCTTCGCTGTTCAATTCTAATTGGCTAAAAGAGACATTACATTTCATGTAGAGCTCAGCTACTTTCTAAATAAAAGCTGATGGAGCAAAAAGAAAATAAACATGATATTGGAATCTTGAATGACATGGTCTATATTTATCAATATTGGCTACTGTAAGAGGACAAGTAAGTCAGAAAGTCAGTAAACACAAAATAGTGTCTCAGTGAAGATTATAAGCATTATAAAAACCAAACACACTTCACATTAAGATATTTTGCAATCATTCACGATGGCAAGTGTCAAAGTTTACCTTTATTGACGCATGAAAAAGCTATTGTAGACTGTCAGGACACATTATTTCTTGGTGCCTTTCGTTTCTTAATGACTTTCCTAAGAAAACATGATATAAATCACCACTAGCACAAAACACATTTTCAACAATAGATAAAAGCAGATTCTTGGCTGCAAGAAGCAAATATTTCAACACCTGCTTTGGGCAGAATACATTGAATTTTATGCCCTCTATTGCTTTGAGTAATGCTATCCCTTTTGTTCTTCTTTGGGGAAACAAAATACTAATATCTTATTTTTTCAGACATCAATATTAGTTTAATGAGTAAGACATAATTACAAAACTTGCTAACAAGGTCCAAACTAAAAACATCTTAATAAAATAGCAAAGTCAGCAACACCATGCATAAGGAAGTTTTCCAACTTTACCATACATAAATCATTAACTCTCTTTAAAATCCAAGTCAATAAAGAAAAGGCAGTATTTTTGTTTTCCCGACGTTTGTTGACTTACGATAGGCATAAAGCTTAAGCTTTTATATAAAAAAATAATGTTAGTAATTAAAATAACATTTTAAAAGCTATATTCAATTAATTAAAACATATTAGTAAATGCTAGCTAGTAAATTAGTAAGTGCTAGCTATTAAGCTAATTTCTAGAGCTCTAAAGTGAAATAATTCATCTTGCAGGAAGCTGGTGGACTTTGGGATCATCAAAAACTTCTGCCTGGTGTGAACATGGACGTGAAGGTAAGAAGATAGGTGATTTATCCTAAAAGCTACAGAGAATTAAGAAAAACTGTAATGAAGGAAATTGATGTATTCTGATTTGTGAGCTATGCTGGCAATAACAAGAATACTTTGGTGGTGGGGTAGGAGTGTGGCAGATGTTACCTTCATTTTGGCCACAAGTAAATGATAAGAATCCTAATTGTAGGAAACATAGCATATCAACAGAACTAGAATTTTCTGTTAACATAATCCAATTTCTCAACTATGCTTTCTAACTTTAATATATTGAATAATTTACAAATAATAAGGAGGTTATCAAATAAATACAGTGTGAAAGATACAGATCAATAATATATCTATTCATAAAAAATATTTCTTTTAATCCAAGGAGAGAGTATCATTTTTGCCAGAACCTATTATTATGAACAAGAAAAATTAATATTCCTTGAATCACAACTACCAAACGATGATGCATTATTTCTGAAGACTTTAATTCTGACTGGAAAATTGATAAAGTGGGAGGTAAGTACCCTTATTTCTCTTATATGATGAAGAATCAGAGATGTACAGAGGTGTGTAACTTCTCAAGTCTTCATAGCAGAGATGGAATGAATGAAAACCCCACTGCTGTGACTTCTGGGACTGTTGTCTTAATCAGTATGAAATATGATCCTTCTACTAATTCATGTATTTTGAATTCTCTGTCCACTGCTACCTCAAATTCCACACTGAAATCATTAATGGCAGGTAAGACTTCCATCAACCAAATGATTTGATTCTGGTTTGGGTGAAAGTTCCAGGTGACAGATACAGACTGAGTTGCAGGTGTCCTGCCCGCACATTTGTAGCTTAATGACCATGCGGGGCTGATCAGCAGCCAGTGTGGCAATGGTCACTATAGGGCAAGGGAACAGGAATGAGGACACACTGCTGAGAGGGGAGAGCAGAGGCTGGAAATTCTAATGCCATCCATATTCATGCCAGGCACAATGTGAGTGCAGTGCCAGGGAAGCTGGTAAAGTGTGTGCCTTGAGAGGCTAATAGCCACATCCGATCATGAAAGGGGAGATGTGAATCTGATGCAATGTGAGAGGAAGTGCAAACAAGGGTGCAGCCGAAGAGATAGGGTGACACAAGTGGTGGGAATTGACAGACCCAAATATCATCTTGGAGAAGAGCATGGTACCAGAAATGGAGAAGGGGATTCTCAGTACTTCCTCAGAATTCACCGTGTTAACTTTTTTTGCAAGCCAGGGGCAAATAGAGCTAAATATTAAACACATTCAGCAGTCCCTAGAACTAAACAAAATTCTTAAGCAAGTGGTTTCTTCCACAGGCAATATAAAATCATCATGGTGTGCATAAGTGTCTTCATAAAGATCTTTACTGACTGAAATAAAGAGTAAACAAAAAGTCCCAAATGCTGCCATTCTTTCTTTCTTCCCCCCACCCCCCCATATTTACCAGTCCACTTATGTAGAGCGCTTCTTCCCATTGCCTTGGAGCATCTGCGTATTGTTGCTAAAGACTGTTAATGAGGCTAGCAGGAATTTCTCTGGGTGGGTATAAAAGAAGAAATTGTTCATCTGTGAATTCAGAACTTTCCCTTCAGTGCTTCAATCAGTTTACCTATTAGCCAAAAGATCCCAATTTGTAAGGCAATGCAGTGCGCAGTAGTGTGTCTGAAAGCTGAAAAGTTGTATTTAACCTTGATCTTCTCCATCACCTCCAGTGGAGTGAAGAATCTCCCACCGCAACTCACATCACCACTCAGTAATGTGGTAACTAGTACAAATCATACTCCCAGGCAAAGAAATGTCTCTGAATATCTAATGTGTATTTGGAGCTGCTGGTGAATGTCTACCCGAGGCAAGTCATTTTAGAAGTGAAAGTGAAATGGCCATTTCACTTATTCACAATCCAACAGCCACAAGCTATATCACCCTCTGTACTGGAGAGAACTGTACTGAGACTAAGAATAAAAGACTATGAAGACAAATCTTGCAGTGATGTTTAGCATTAGAATAACTCTTCTTACTTTGTACGGTTGAATATATATCATATTTACTTTAAATAAGAAGAGAAGTGCAAGGCAAAAGCAAATATCTGAATAAATATTAGATAATGGGATACCAAGGGTAAACAGGGCATTAAATTAAGAGTAGCGAAGATACAGAGGTAGGTCTTTCATATACAATGTGTTTGAAGGTAAAGAAGAAAAATATACTGAAGCAGGTAAAACTTCAGCAGCTGTTGATAGTAGGATAGTCCTTAATATGCCGTGTCAATCCTTGTTCTATATAAATCTCCCAAGAGTCTTTGATTTAGAATTATCACTTCATATGAAGATTATCTATATCTCCACCTACCTAGTAACTGACATATTATAAGAAGTCAACAAATAATCATTGAGTTAAAGAATGAACGGAATCTGAAAACAGATCTTTCTGTTGGGGAAGGACAGCTTGAACAACTCCACAGATACGTTTTTACGGACCCCACCCCCACCTCAGACCAAAGTGATCCAAGACACCAAGGATTACAAATCCCATAATGTCATCATCACCGAAGGGAGGATTGCTGGGAACTGAGGGTGGAGTTTAGCAGCCAGGTTTGGTATATTACAAGACATGTGGGCTTTGGGGGTCTCTTGGCTCTTCGCCAGGTTTTAATGAGCCATTAAACTGGTGGGATGCATTCACCAATTTATTCTCTTTCTTTTTCCCTTCTTTTGTAAATAAACTCTTTATTAATTTAATTGTGTGTGCCTGCAGTTGAGTCTTCTTGTAAGTCCCTTTTAAGCACCCAGGTGAGGACCCACAGTCAGGCACCCCATTTTATATCAGGACTGCCCTGTAACATTTCCAGTTCCCATACATATTTGTTTCTATTTTTAACCCTTTTAAGTCCCCCTTCTTAAGCTAATACAAATGATTCAAGATACATCTTAAAACTCTCTCTCTCTCGTTTGTTTACATTACTGTTTGTATTTTGGGAATATAGGACTCTCCCCACCCTTCCAGTGTTTTTACCATAGTGTACCTGTAACAAGGCTGAGACCAAAGTCTGGTATTGGCAGTGCCCCCTGGAGGGGGTTGCTGATGAGGATAGGTAGCCCCAGGAAAAATTGCTAAAGGGTTTTACAGTTTGGGGTGGAGACTCTGATGAAAAATAAAAGGGACTGAAAAAGAAGGAAATTCAGTTGCCATGAGGTAGAAGAGGAGACACAGGGGCAGGAGATGCAGCCACCATGATTGAGAGTTTGGAAATCAGCCACCAGGAGCTTTTGAGTCACCAGGAGGTAGCGTTTTGGATTGAGCATTTTTGGAATTTCAGTGACTTTGGGGCCAGTGACTTTGGAGGCTTTGAAAGTAGCCAAGCTATGGAAACTGCTCCCAGTCTTGGTCTTACTGCAGCTGAAGAAAGAAGGTACAGGCCCAGAGCGGGAGCCTTCCTAAAATGCGTGAGTGCAGTCTGTTGGGCCATCTGGCCGCTGTAGTTGTTATTTTCAGGGTTGTTGGCCTGGTGCTGTGCTGGGGCACCACGGCAGCTCTGGGAGCATCTCTAGTTGTGTCCTGTGCTTTCCTTGTGAGTTGGAACTTGGCCTACAGTCTGGTTGCTGCACGTCTGCAGAGGCAGGAAGACGCCATCTTGGAAATGTGGCCTATTGTTTGGAAGAGGAGTTCCACGTCCACAGTGGTGGTAAGACATGCCTTTGCTGTTTCTTTTTTGCGACTTAAAAAACTGGACATTGGGGCCTCCCTGGTGGCGCAGCGGTTGAGCACTGCGCTGTGGAGCTGTCGGCAGCGGCGATGCGAGTTCGACGCCCAGCCGGGGAGAGTCCCACATGGCGCGGCAGACCTCTCCTGCCTCGCCGGCTGCTCCCCTCAGCAGTGTGTTTCTGATCTGCCTGTTCTGCTCCCCACTCTGTCTCTGGTGAGCCCTCTCGCCGCACCACGCCTCTGGCCTGTACCCCAGCTTGTATGTATAAACAAATAAACCTTTAAAAAAAAAAAAACTGGACATTGCTTTAAGTGAGGTAAATGACCATATTTTGGTCTCAGTAACTCTTTGTTTTTCCCTGTTTGTTAAATAAATCCCATTGTTATTGTTCCCTAAGCCTGAATAATCCTGTTATTGTGCGCACGGGTGGGGTGCAGAGCTAAGATAGTGACCAGTAAGCAATTTGGGCAGTGCCCTTGGCCAGTTTTGAAGCCCTTTCTGCCTGGTATCATCCCCACCACCAAAGCATGTATGACCCACCACCTTAGTCCATTGTGATCCCTCCCACCTTGCTCTTGCTCCTCTTGGTCCCCTCCCATCTATAGGTTACTTAGTTTTATAATTAAATTTGTAGGGTTAATTTTAAAGTTTGGCTTTATCTATCTATTCTTTTGTTTAGTTTCTCTGCATTCAGCTTATAATTGATACCATCAAGTATATGTCTTTCTCCTTCTGACTTGTTAAAGTTCTCACTTCTATTTAAGTATTTTTGGGATAATTTTAGTCCAAAATTTATCTTATACAATTATTTATTTTGGGTTATACTAATGTAAAAATTATCACTGTATAGTTACACATTTATTTAGTTATTCTGTGACACATATGTTTAGTTTTCTGTGTGTGCATATGTCAACATTTCTATACAGTGCCCCGGCAATGAGCATAGTATTAGAGCAGGGTGTAGGTTCAATAATCATTGAGGGGATCATTCAAATGTCTTTGAAAGAATGGGGGAATTACAGGAAAAAAAAACTGAAAGCAGCCAGGCCTAGACTCTTTCACCACTACTTCAGAAATTAAGAAAAAGTGATGATTGAATATTTTCCTTCAAATTATGTTCAAATAAAGGCTTATGAAAACTACAGATTTTCTCACCGAAGCATTTGAAATAGTGCTTCTGTACAATAAGAAAGAACCCTATCTAAAACCAATACTGTAAGCAATTCTCATGGCCTAGCAGTTCAGTCTCATTCCTATTACCACCACGGCCTGAGTTCGATCCCTGGCCAGGAGGTAAACCCATGTGGCACAGCAGATCCCTCCTGTCTCACCGCTGCTCCCGTAAGTAGTGTATTTCAGTAAATCCATCTGTTTTGGTCCCCACTCTGTCTCTGGTGAATCCTCTCATCCCCTGCACCTTTGGCCTGCACCCCAGTTCTTGTATACATAAATGAATAAAATGAATCTTTAAAAAATACAAGAAATTTCCAAGTATGTTTCCGTTTGAATCACCACAATCTGTAAATTAATAATTAAACCAGTCTTGCAAATGGAAATTTTATTACTTGATATCTCTGTTTCACCAGATAAAATACATACCTGAGATCTCTGCCTACCAAAATGAACTGAAGATTGGTTGCTGATAAATGAACAAGGCAAAGAAAAGGATAAAATAGAACAAAGGACTCTTTCTCAACAACATCTTGAAAGCCAAAAAGCAATGGATTCAGTAGAACAGAGAGAGTTAGAACATAAATGTTTACTCAACTGGTGCTCCCTCAGATTATAACAACATTGAATGACAAGAAACAAATTGACTCACTTGGATATCAGGCTAGCAGATGGGGGCCCAGGGTTACTGGAATGACTTTGCAATAATAATAAAGCATATTAGCTATAGTGTTTATCAACCAAGTCAGATTAACTCCTGTTAAACACAGAAACACCAGGCACTAAATGGAGTCATTCAGGCCAAGTCCCCCTAGAATTAACATCTAATCTAACTGAACTTTCAGCCTCCTCTCACCCCACTCCCCCATTACAGAAATCTGCCTGAATCAGTCTGGAGTCTCCAGGTCAAAGGTAGTGAGGTAATCTCCATAAGACACCCTGCCTTCCCCTAAGGGAAGATAGCTTTGCCTGAGATAATCTTTCTCTTTTTGACAATAGCCATGTCTCACCCCTTCTCTCTCTCTCTCTCTCTCTCTCTCTCTCTCTCTCTCTCTCTCTTTTAAATATTTATTTATTTATGTATAGAAGAACTGGGGTGCAAGTCAGAGGTGGGGGGGCTAGGAGGGTGGGAGGACTCACCAGAGATGATTGGGGAGCAGAGCAGACAGATCTACTGAAATACACTGCTAAGGGAAGCAGAGGGCCAGACGGGAGAGGTCTGCTGCACCGTATGTGGGTCAGCTCCCTGGCTGTAGATCCAACTCAGCTGTAGTGGTGATAGCGCTGAGACTTAACCCCCAAGCCAGCAGGGAGACCCAGTTCCACCCCTTTTCTGACTATAAATATATTTCATTTGTGCAAATCCTTGTAGCTTCTGTCTTATGCTAGAAGGATGCTACTGGATTCATGAATCTTTTAACAAAGTCAGTTAAATCCTTAAATTGATTTATATGATTTTTTTTAACATCCTCCAGGACAATTGTAAAGTTACCAAAAAGTTGGGCCACTGTGTCTTCACTTGATGAACATATTGTAAAATTTTCTGCCTGTCTCCATTGTCCCCAGCAGGCAGGAAAGCAGAACCATCTTCACAGATTTTAAGTGTGAACAGGCACCATCTGTAGCTTATGCAGGGATTCTATAGCCTGAAGGTAAAGCAGTCTTTTCTCACCAGCTGGTGACCAAGGAGCCAGATAAAGAAAGTATTTTTTCCATTCATCTTTAGACTTGGTTTTGCCTTGCCATTTTTTACTTTGAGGTAATACTATCATTTTCCCCTCAAATTACAGTAACTTCAGAATAATAGCTCTTAGTGCTTCTATCAGGTAGTGTTTGGATGCACTTAGAGGAAGGCCTTTTATCTGAGTATTTTACAGCATTTATGGAACAAATCAACTTTGCTCATTCCCACTGTGTCCTTTATCTGGGCTTCATTTTACTCATCCCTTCACCAAACTCATAAAATGCCATTTTGTCAATAGTTGTACACTTCAATTTTCAAAAAGGTAAATACAAGGTCTACCTAGTTACCAATTCAGTGTTGACCTTCTGAACTTTAAACATAAAAAAGCACATTTCTAATACTTTGGGAAGGAGGAGTTCAACATGCTACAAACAAATTTCAAATACAGATTTTACTCTGCCTGGAGCTTCATCCGCCCTTCCTACTTCCTTGCCCTCCTCCGTGAAATATATGCTTAGCCTGAAAAGTACATATAAAATGAATATCTTTTGGCTTTAGAAAGAATTAAAAGCAGCAGAGCATGTTATCATCATCTAAAGTCTCTGTCTAGGCTTAAAAATATGTGCTGTGAAGCAGATTTATATATTTAAAATTTGAACCAAGTTTATAGATTTATATATTTTCTTACAATTAAGGTCATCTATATGCTGGTACAAAATATGAAATTATTCAAAATTTAATCTCTCAGATATTTGACAGTTGTGCAGAGTGAAATAATTGCTCAAATGTTCCCACAGATAATTATATGAACTGGATTAATTTTGAAAACCAACTGTTTATAAAAACTGAAAAATATTCAAAATATGAAAGGGGAGTTTCCTCTTGATAAGTTATAAATAAAAGAACAGCTATAAAGTTCAGTCTATTGGACAATATATACAAATCATCAAATGAAAAAATAACTCAACTGAAAATTCTGTATCTGTGGCATTTTAGATAAAATCTGAGCGAATCTGGAGTCAGTAGATAGGGTCTACAAGAAATAATGAAAGGGGCCCTCCCTGGTGGCGCAACAGGTTAAGTCTCAGTACTATGAAGCTATCCAGAGCCACTGCAGCACAAGTTCGAGTCCCAGCCAGGGAGTTTGCCTGCTGCTTCCCTCAACAGTGTATTTCAGTCAGTCTGCCTGTTCTGCTCCCCAGTCTGTCTCTGGTGAATCCTTTCACTCCCCACACTTCTGGACTACACCCCAGCTTGTATGCATAAATAATAAATCTTAAAAAAAAAGAAATACTGAAAGTAGAGTATACCATAGAAAATAGAAGCCCGGCCTCCCTGGTGGCGCAGCGGTTAAACACTGCGCTGTGGAGCTGTTGGCAGCGGTGACACGAGTTCAACGCCAGCTGGGGAGATTCCCACATGGTGTAGCAGACCTCTCATGCCTCGCTGCTGCTCCCCTCATCAGTGTGTTTCCGTCGATCTGCCTGTGCTGCTCCCCACTCTGTCTCTGGTGAACCCTCTCACCGCCTCACACCTGTGGTCTGTACCCCGACTTGTATGCATAAATAAATAAATCTAAAAAAAGAAAATAAAAGGCTACTTGGTTTCCAGAGAGAAATAAAAGGCTACTTGGTTTCCAGAGAGCAGAGAGGAAGGCTGGAAATGGTATACATATGTGGGTAAACCAAATAATTTTGTCACTCAAATGTTTACTATTTCTCTTCGTAATTTCTTTTAAATAATATTATTGGTTGAAAGTAAAATTATGAAATACCATTGAAAAATTAGTAATAGTTCTAACAATTACATCACAAAGCACAGTGTAAGGTAGTGAATGGATACACTGCTCTAAAGTTTCTACATGTTCCAAGAGGAAATTCAATATTGACGCTGTCTTAATTGGGATAAGATAAAGATACATGTCATATATCCTTAAAATGCATAATTTAATTCAAATCCTTAAAAATAATTTTTAAAATACAGCTAGACATAAAAATAGGAAAATGAAAATGAATTTCTAGAGAAATATGTAGTAAAAGTTGGGGAAAATGGAATAGAGAAGCAAAAGAGACAGAGGGAGGGAGAAAAAATGAAAAGCAAAGAACATAATAGCACACCAAATATCTCTCTCAGATATAAACAAACACCTGCATAGCTTTGTTGAATTCTTTTTTTTTTTTAAAGATTTTATTTATTTTTTTTTTATTTATACATACAAGTTGGGGTACAGGCCAGAGGTGTGGGGCGGCGAGAGGGTTCACCAGAGACAGAGCGGGTAGCAGAACAGGCAGATCAGAAGTACACTGCTGAGGGGAGCAGCGGGCGAGGCAGGAGAGGTCTGCCCCACCATGTGGGATTCTCCCTGGCCGGGCATCGAACTCGCGTCGCCGCTGCC
>PVIJ01004370.1:0-119027 GCA_004024925.1 Scalopus aquaticus | reverse complement strand
ACTAACAGACACCCTACCAACTGGGAAAAGATCTTTGCACACAATACATCTGATAAAGGACTGATAACAAAAATTTACAAGGAACTCACACAACTCAACAAAAACAAAGCCAATAACCCAATCAAAAAATGGGCAGAAGAGCTCAAAAGGCACTTCTCCAAAGAAGAAAAGCAAATGGCCAACAGATACAAGAAAAAATGCTCAACATCACTTATAATCAAGGAAATGCAAATCAAAACCACTATGAGATACCACCTCACACCTGAGAGGATGGCACACATTAAAAATACAGGCAACAACAAATGCTGGAAAGAATGTGGAGAAAAAGGAACTCTTCTACACTGCTGGTGGGAATGTGAACTGGTCGAACCACTATGGAAAGCTGTATGGCGAACCATGACTATTTTTGCAGAAATAGCTCAATGACCTGGAGATATCCCAAGAATGGTGGTAGAAAACACTGAGAGCAAACAGCCAGATACATGTCTGATTAAAAAAAAAAAAAATTCGGGGCATCCCCGGTGGCGCAGCAGTTAAACTCTGCACTGTGGGGCTGTCAGCAGCGGTGACGCAAGTTCAACGCCTGGCCGGGGAGATTCCCACATGGCACGGCAGACCTGTCCTGTCTCACCTGCTGCTCCCCTCAGTAGTGTATTTCCATCGATCTGCCTGTTCTTTTCCCTACTCTGTCTCTGGTGAACCCTCTCGCCGCCCCACATCTCTGGCCTGTACCCCAGCTTGTATGCAAAAATAAATAAATCTTAAATAAAATCCTTTTCTGACTTCTTTCAACATAGAGCTTTCCTACTTCTGCTGCACTGGCTACAACAAATAGACATGAAAAACCAGAACTCAGATTATCAGGGAAGGCTGAGACTAATAAATTCATTGAGATTGAGACTGTCTATAGTTATGGCAGAACTGATAGGTCTAGAGCCAGAAGGAAGTCAGAGAGCTCAGATAAATACAGGCAATAAAACCAGATGATTCAGTTATATAATACAAATGGGCTGCTAGAGCATATAAGACAATTTCTGGCTTAGCCATGAAGCTTCTTATAGGCTTCCTGCTGAGACAAGAACCAATTGCAAAAATTGTCCTGCAATTGAATGTAGGCAATCCCCATTACAGAGGTGTTAAGAGGATTAATCAAGCTTGACTAAGGGATGTGAGTCTATATTTAGGTGAGAAAATACAATCTCTTACTTCTCTTGCGTGTTTCACAAAGGTTGATCAGAAACAAACTGATTTCACAAGTTAGAATCTGTACAACTACAAAAATACTTTTCAAGACTTTTACAACATGACTACTTCTCCCATTAAATTCAAAGAACACTCCAGAACTGCTCCGTAGATTTGTGTACTTATGCTCCTTGTATTTTCTCCAAAGAGAAATCAACAGAGAAAACCCCATGCACAGATTGTGCTTATGCTGCCTGAGTTCGAGACTGAGCTGAGTTCTTCCAAGAGAGAGCTGACTTGGTTGATTTGACCATCACAGTCTCAGGGCCCTTTCCAATCTAGCTGCAAACGGGAAAAATTGGACTTTAGCAAAATCAGCAGGAAAGTCCAACCTAAGGGTGAGGCAAATTTAAATTAAGATTGTGAAAGACTTGCCTTGAGCATTGATCGGAACTGTTTTTCAAAAGAGTGTGAATAAGAAAAACTTGAAGCTGGAGGATGCTTCATTTGGGTCAGACTCTTGGCAAGAGCTGTTACCTGTTCCAAAATCAGGTCATGGGAGTTGGCAGTGGTGTCTAATATGAAATAAGATTTTGGGGATATGGTGCACCTAGAAAGAAGAACATTCTAGTTGTAAGAAGGATTAATATTTTTATCTGGGTTTTATGAATTACCTTTCATCAAGCATCTGTCATAGTAATGATCTCTTAGTTTTAACTCACAGCATCCTTGTGAAATCAAGAAAGTCCACTGTTACTATTCTGGTTTGAAAGAAAGAAAAATCAAGATCCTCTTGATTTAAAAATTGTTCACATTTATAAAATGAATCAAAAAGGGCTAAACAAACCCAGCCAGTTCATATTTTGGTGTGATAGTTGTGGAGGAAGGATCTCAATTCTGAAAAAGAAAATGTACCCCAGAATTACTCCTAGTCTTTGTGTTTTAAACTACGGCATCCATTTTTCTTTAATAGGATTTCCTTTTTTTTTAATTGTTATTTTTATTTATGTCTTTTACATTACTGTATATTCCCCGTAGGTTTCCCACCACCAATTCACCCGTGTACCGTCACCACAGTCCCTTGTGCTCCCCTCTTCCCTGTTCTGAGCCCCAGTCTTCCCCGCCTCTCGCTGATTGTCGCTCTTGCATTTGGTTCCCCTATATTCCTGTTATAAGTGAGACCATTCGATATTTTTCTTTTTAAATAGGATTTCCTTTTTAAATTATATGTAAATATAACTCTCCTCTTTAAAATATCTTTAAAATTCTATTTATAATGAACTATTAAATTTTACTTATAGTGAACCATTAGAAAATGGAGTTAGAAAAACATTGAGTTTAAATCAGTAGTTTAAAAATTAGTAAGAAAACATCAGAGTATCTGCTGACAAATTATTTCTTAACTACAGAGAGGAAATAGAGATAATAAAACTGAGGCCTCTGGTGGGATACCGCCTTAAGCAACTCTAAACAAACTCATCAGTAACGGGACAAACTAATATTCCTGATACGTGCAGAGAAGGACAAAAACAAAGAAAGCATCACTGGAATCTTATCACAAGAAAACATCAGTAAACCCAAGTGAAGAAACATTATACAGAAAACTATCTTCATTCTTCAAAAATATCAAAGGCAGGGAAGATGAAGCAAGACTAAGTAGTGTATTAGGTTAAAGAAGACTAATGTCTCATGAATATAAATGCAATGTGTGACTGGATTCAGTCCTATAAAGACTATATTGGGACACTTGAAGAATTTGAATATAGACTATGGATAAAATAATACATTTCATTAATTGTGTGAATGTTTAATTTTCTGATTTTAAAACTGGTACAGAGATTATGTTAGAGAGTGATCTTATTTCTAGGAAATACACACTAACATATTTAGAAGTAAAAGGAGATAACATCTTTTTCATCCTTTTATTAAATGGTTCATAAAATCAAAGATGGCAGAGTGAAAGAGAGACACGAAGACAAATGATGTACATAATTGGCAATCAAGGTGTTTATTTGATGTGTATCTCAAGTCTAGGAAATCTTCACTCCCTATTACATATTGGAAACTATCCTAAGTACAGGGGGTATATTGATGAGTAAAACATAGTTCTTCTTGGGGTTTGAAAATATTTGTTTTTCAAGAGATATCCTTAGTATGGAATTCTCCACTCAAACTAGAATGTAATGCAGGGCAGAGACCAGAGCTTTTTTTCTTGAGACCTGTACCTTTATTTCTCAAATTCCAAAAGTAAACAAGTAGCTGAATCAATAGAACACACAGAGGTCTTTACTTTATGGTCTGTTCATCTCTTGGCCCAGGCTCTCTCTGTCAAGTAACAGTTCATGTTTTATACTTTCTCCCCTTGCTAAGAAGGATTAGTTTGTTGTTAAAGTTTGTAAGTGCTGTCTGGCCATGGTTCCTATCATGTCCTCAATCTTCAGGATATGTTGTACTCCTGCAGAGAAAAGGACCATATAAATTTATATGCCTCTTCTCCCTTCCACAGGTCAACTCTCTGTACATAATCTGCAGTGATTTAGAACAGTGATGATTTCTGGATAATTCAAAAAGGAACTGAAAAATGTCATTGCTAACCAGGAATAAAATACACATTATAGCCACCATCATCTGAAATATGCTTACACTGAGTTAGTCTTCATAAGTGACCTTTATTCTAAGCCTTAACTTTGAAATTGTTTCACAGAATCAATGATCATTAATTAAAATTGTAATTAATTAGTAACAAGTAAATTCATGGATAGAACTATTATTTTAAAATTCTTTTCAGTAATCTAGAACCATTTTAACTTATTTCTATGAATGTACAGGTGTACCTGTATATATGCCATATGTTTACAAAATGAAGATAAAGTAGTAGGTTGTCTGTGAAGAAGTTATGAGAATTTTTTATCTTTATTTCCTGTACAAAACATTCACAACAGTGATTGCCAATGTAGGCAATTTAGATAGACTATCATTCTAGCCAGAATTATTGACACTGACACATCCCTCCGTCAAAAAAAAATCTGTTATCTCACCTAAATGATAAGCATAATAATAGTTATCACTAAACTAGTATTTATTGAGAATTTCATAACTGTCATAAACTTTTCTAATGCAAAGCATATAACAAAACATATGTGATCTACCACTGTCATGGAAGTTAGAATTCAGTGAAATAAATGAATTAGATTTAAAAAATAGGTAATTTTTTATTCAATAGATACTTTTAAGTGATTGATATGAGTAAAGAGCTATTCTAAAATGCAAAAATTGCAATTTTCATGAAAAATGTATGGAAAATGATATATAACTGGTTTCGTTTACAGGTGTATATAGTGAGATACAAGGAAATTAAGTAAGCTCCCTAAAGCAGTATAGCTTGACAGCAACATAGGAAGAATTTGAACCAGACAGTTTAGGTTCAAATTTCATTATCTAACACTACACAGTAGTAACTTTTATGATGAGGATCATCATCATTGCTAGCTAAATTTTAAATGTCAGGTTTCAGATATTGTGATTACCACTTCATATGCCTTATCTTACTAATCTTCACAAGAAATTTATTAGGCAATTGAAAAATGTAGTATCTGCAACACTGAAAGGTGAGGTAATGTTTCCAGGAATACACAGTTTGTAAATGATGGAACTGAAATCTTAGTTATTTTTCTTCATTGTTCTAATGAAAACATCACATATAATGGTAAAAGAGAAGAACTAAAGCATGAGTGAGGTATGTGACACAGTGTCTTGCATATGGGGATGCATAATAGTTAATCAATGAATGGGGAAAAAAGTTTCAAAATTTCATCACCGATAACACACATCAACCTCATTTTCTCATTTTAACCTTCTAAAGTGTTTACTGTGTATGCCACATAATAAAGTATCTTTATATCTTATTCTTTAATTATTTACTGATAATGACATGGGACCAGTGTGCTTTCAAGTTATTTAAGAACAGTGGGTGTCTTACACATCTTTTTATCTCTTAAATTCCTATCATGACATCATGATTCATGAAAAATTTAGTCCACATTAAGTGAATACTTGTGGACTGATGGCACTCTGGATTAAAATAGATCTTAATTCTTGAATACTTAACTCTTAAAGCATTCCTAGAAAGTGGTAAACATAACCAACTCCCTGCAAACCTCAAAGAGTTAAGTGCCCTCCCTGAAGAAACACTGAGCTATCAGAATTTTATTCACCTTGAATCACTATTGACTTAGGTAATCTTACTTGATTCCTGTTTCAGATTCTCATCACAGATTCTCTCTCTCTCTTCCCCCCCTCTTCCTCCCTCCCTCCCTCCCTTCCTCCCTCTCTTCTTCCTTTTCTAAATTTTGCTTCTCTTCCTCCCTATTTTATGGGGTTGAAAAAAATCCTTCAGTGGTGAGAATCATAGATATGTTTCATAAAAGCAATTGCCTTTAATCCTGGATTTCAGAAAGAACTTGATCCAACTGTCAATTCCAAAGGAGGAAGGTACTGTTCCAGGGGAAAAAATAGAGTGTGGAGTACAAGTAAAAGATAGATACAATAGCTTTGTAATGACTCGGCTATATTAACCAGATAGTGAGAGAAAAAAGGAGAAAAGTGTTCTACAAATACAGCACATTTATCAAGGAAGTAAATAGTACAGTTTGAGAGAGTAACCCTCCTTTCTTGTCTTATCCACATCTCTCAGGTTCTCACCTGATTCCTGAGATTAAGAATTTGGTTTGTTATTTCCAAAACACTATACAGGCATGAAAAAAATTAGGAAAGCTAAAGAGCATACTAATGACTCAAAGGCATTAAGTGGAAGGTGAACAACTCTAATAATTACTCTTTCAAGTTCTCTAATTCCACGGTAAGAGAAGTAAGAAGCACAACAAACTTTTCTACATAGAGATCTTGTTCAGAAAAAGCTGATACTATAACCACTCATCTAAAATTAAAGATTCAGTATGTATCAACAGTTTGAAATTAAATTGAATTCTTTCGCTTTACAAAGCTCGTGTTATTTTCAAAAAGAAGTTTGCCTTAATTTTATAATACTAGAAATAACAAAATAGTACTTTATATTTGACTATTTCATTAAATCATAAAATAATGAGGTCGATCCTATAGTATTCTCACTTGACAGGTAAGAAATCTAAGGCACAGACAGATAAAATGACTTGTCCAAGGTACCAAGATATAAAGGGAGAGTAGAAACTGGAAATCTAGCAGTTCAATCTCTAAATCTGCAAACTTAATGTGTATGCCTCCTAAAACATACATTATTATTATATACTACATGTATAATAATCACCAGTTCATAATTATCATTGATATAATGTGTTGGGGGTTTTGCCATCTTAAAAGTTCATTGCCACAATTATTTATTTATTCTGTTAGATTTTAACAAGCCTGTTTTCATCTGCTTTAATCAAAAAGACATCAGAAATGCTCATAACTGAAGTCTCTCCTCTTTGCCTATGAATTCAGTATGCAGGAATCACTGAGGAATTCTAGACTACCATCCTTCCTTTAAGAACTGGCAATGATATGAACAAGGAAAGCAATGAGGGAAATTTACTAAAGAAATCAGACTACATTTTTAGTCTTTCACAGCTTTGCCACAGAATTAGTACCATACACATAAGAGACTTAAGTAATGTCCTGATGTTAAATCCTTACTGAATTCCTGAAGAATAAATATGTATCTTTTTATCATATTGCCAGAAGTTAATGTAACTATTTTGGAATTCAGTATTATTTCCTAGCAGTAAGAATTCAATATATCACCTATGTTTATTGAGGCACACACTAAGTATTGTGCTACTTTTATCAAGATGCTAGTTTCAATTATACACAAAGCCAAGAGAAGCTTATGGTCCTGTTTGGGTCAGCAAATGGGCAGGAGGGGAAGACACAGGAAAACAGACAGGATCTTACCTTAAGAGTGAAAAAAGAGAACTTCGAAAATATTATGAGTTAGAGAAGAAAAACTCAAATTTTCCAAGATCCAGGTATGGTAAAGAGACATATGGGAAGACTTTTAGAGGAATAAATCCCATGCAAAGATTTGAAAGATAAATAGGAGTTTGTCAGGTGAATAAAGTTGAAATGACTGAGCATAGCTTTTAGTTACTCAACAAATTAATTTAAAATTTCATTTATATGTGTAAGCTAATATTTGTGGAGTGCTGATTTTCTCATCATGTTGTTGAATAACAATGGCAATGTCCATTGAATAATACTTACTGGCAATTTTGTTTCTGACTAGAATATGCCACCTTTCATTCATCTCAATTGCCTTTCAATCTACAATAGACTTTCTCATAACAATCAGGACTAGTAACCCTTGGGGGAAAATACTGTAAAAACTCATAAATTATTGGGTCTACATCCATTAAAACTCTTCCAATGATAATAGTAGTTATGTGACACATACATTATATGTTAGTGGTACTGTAACAAATCTTATCTATCATACAGAATAATGAAGAGTTTATCAAGTCAAATCTTTTCAGCCTGGTCTCATTAACTGTGTTTCTCTGACCACAGGTATGAGAGATAGACCAAGGAGATCAACCACAACTGGAGAACAGGAAATTTTAAGTCTCAAGAAATATTTGACTTAATTCAGAAACACAAGTTAGAATTTATTCAGCCTCTACCCTCTTTACCTTATATATCAATAAGAAGATTTAGTCAGGGAGACAAAAGAGAAACTTTTTTAATGGGAGCAATAAAAACATGCATGTATGCAAACAGAAATGATTCAGTAGATATGTTGCAACATCTCTTTTAAAAGTTTTATATTTCACAATGATTATTTGAGAGACACTATCAGTAGCTCCATTATCAAGCAGAACCCATAGGCACCCAACAGATTCCTTAATAGTGAGCCTTAAGCTGAATTTTAAAATAGACCTAAGAGTGAATCTAATACATTTAACATGTATACCACTTAATAGTATTCCTTTAAAACTCAATTATCTGGTTGATTAAAATATTTTTGAGGTTTAAATAAATGTGAGACCTTGTATAATGCACTCTTTATCAAGTATTTTTGTTTATTCAGTAGTGTTTCCTGTGGTATTTAAAGTTCAGGATATCTGTCCTGAGGATATATGGAGACCTGGATGTAATAATAATCAAAGATATAATTTCTTAACTCTGACACTTTTAAGTTTTATTGGAGAGATCAATGATACTATCCTGAATAAGATGAAGTAATAATACTTAACATATATAAAACACCTAATATGTATGATAGGCATTGTGAAAGCTCTCCAAATCCATTATCTATGTCAGATTTTTTTCAACATTGGCATTATTAACATCTTAATTGGATAATTCTTTCTTTGTGTGTGCATATTGTGGGGAGATCTGTCCTATGCATTGGAAGGTGTTTAGCAGTATCTCTGTCCTCCACCTATTAGATGCCAGTAACAATTTTACTTCTTCCATTTATGACAAAGATGTCTCCTGATATTGCTAACTATCTCCTTGAGAGTAAAATCCCCTTCCTCATAAAAAGCTACTGATCTATATTAAATTGTGTAAAATTCTACAGAAGAGATACTCTAATTATCCCTATTTTACAGATTTAAAAAATTAGAAAATATAATTTACCAACATGGATGCCCAATTTTTTCTGTAACACCAGTTAAATGTCTATGTACTAATGACACTAAAGAAACTTCCAGTTGTACTCATATTCAGGTTCAAAACCTCCTAAAAACTTTCTCTATGACATAATGTTTTTGAAATTCTGTGGAAAATCAGAGATCTCTTACATTAAATGGGGGAAAAATAAATTTATGGATGTATGATAGTAGTAGCACAGAAAATTCAGTACATTCTAATAAAGCATTCCTTACTTCCCGCAAATGAATGGATTCAAGCTGGCAATATTAAATGAGTTATTTCTTTATCAAAAAATATTTATTGTGCATCTCTTACATGTGGGTCCCTGCTCTGTGACCTATGAAGCAAGATGCATAAATTATAAAATATAATTAAAAGGGAAGGTAAGTAGCTTTAGAAAAAATTATGTGTGCTGTCACAAGGCAGTGATTTCTTAATTACCATTTGGGTAAAAAAATAATAAATAAAATATGAGCTCCAAAAAAGAGGAAATAGCTTAAGAGTTGGGTAGTTTGAAAGGGTTTATTGGAAGATATGTGATTTGAGTTACCTACTGAGTAAATAAATGATATGAATAGAGGAAATCTTAGATATAATGAAGAGTGAACAAGAAGACAGTGAATTCAGAAAATTATGAGAAGTGAGATTATAAAGGCAGATAGTTACATTTTAAAATGCTGAGTAATAAATCAAAGAATTTCTATCTGTATCCTTTTAGAAATTAGACATCTATAAAAGATTTCAGGTAATAATATGACACAAAGACTGTAGCTGTTCAGAAGATTAAACTGGTCACTGTTGTGTAGAATTTATTATGGTGGGGGAACTCAGAAAACATAAAAGTCAGATAAGAGGGTGATCTAGAATATAATCTGGAAATAAGACTTGCAAATTTAAAAAGGTCATGATAATAGCAAATAAACTGTGGTCATTCAAGGAATTTCTATTTCCTTAAGTAGAGTAAGGAATCACTCATCACAGCAATTATAATCACATTAATTCTGATTCATACTCAGTAGAACTGTGTATATAATCATGAAGATAGGCATAATGATCAGATTAGCAATAGCAGTCGTGCTACTAGTTAAGCTAAGATTCTCCTTTCAGTTAGTTTCTTTGATACCGACCTTTTTTTTTTTTTTTTCAGTTCTGTGGTGTGTCCTCAGATGTTCTATATGTTGGCACACAACGAACATCTCCTAAAAGCAACCTCTGTGTTGCCAATTTAACTACAGTCTAGGGAGCATGATTCAAAATTATTATCTATAAAAGGAGCAGAGAAATAATAGATTGGAGACTTTTATCTGCTTCAAAGAATCTACTATAATCAGTGCCACCTACACTAATTAAATGATACCTGTATATCACTCTAAAGAATCAAGACAATGTTCTCCATACTCTCTGTTGCTTGGTCATATTTTTTATGGAATCTTCTTCTTCCTCTCCCACTCAAGTTTACATTTCTCTGTAACTAACTTTAATTCTTCCATTTAAGAATACGTAGAGGAATAAGATTAAAATAATCCAGTCATTAATGAAACAGTTAAGTAACTCTGATGAGGAGAGATACAGAATAGGCAATAGAAAATCTGACCTATATTGTCCAGGCCACTCTGGTGTTTATAGATGATGCTGGAAAGTGAGTTTGCTGATCATAGTAACATGTTATAATAAAAAACATGATACAGAAGATGGTAACATTAGCAGTGCTTGGAACAACTTTCTATATAGATCGAATTGGAGAAGATCCACAAAGTTCCAGAAGCTCAGAAAAATCCTTCAGGCCACCCAAATAAATGTCCCATCTGCTTACTGATGCCTGAAATTACATAGTAAGAGTTTCATTTCTTAGCCCCAAGCATTTGATTCCTGTTAAAATGCAAATCTCCTGGGCATGGCAATACTCTAAGTTATTGCTAAACCCCAGGAAAAAATGACTTTCAGAGTCTTATTTTAAAGCAGATTTTGACAAGAAAAGAGCTTGAGGCTACTGGACCCTGGTAAGGAGTGGAATGGTATACCTTTAGTGGATAGAGACCAGGAAAGGGTGAGGGAAGGAAATAAAAAGAGAAGAATGCAAACGGCAACAGGGACCATGTAAAAAGACATCTTTTCTGGATCTGAGAGTAAATATTGCTAACTGAGAATGTACACTGATTTATACCCATTAACCATATTGCAGAATTCAATGAATGTGTCTTTCCAAATCTATAGCGAGGGTAGGGGAGTAGACTCCTCTAATTTCATCAAGATGATTAATGTGATATATCTTTACCAGTATGGTTGTAGTGCATAGAAATTTCCTAACCCACCCACCCCCCTTTTTTTCTATTGAATTTCAGTATTTCTCTGTTAAACATATCTATGCAAATTTAGTAATTTATTTGGAAGTTACTAAAAATTTCTCAGGCACATTATTTATAGAAATATCCCATTTTCTCAACCATCTTTGAAATAGCATCACTAACTTAGCCCAAGTGAATCTGATCTCTAACATCATATTAACTGAACTATTAAATACAGCTCTTACTTATTCTATACAATGCAAAGAAGTCATGATCTAATTCTCAAAAAATCTTTGAGTTTGCCAAAAAATGATTTATTCTTTAATTTATTTTTGTTTAATTGAGGCGATATTTGTATACACCGAGCAGGTATTTCCACCGTAGTGCACCCAACACATAATTACCATAGTCAACAACAATAATCCACCAACACTATGCTTCCCTCCTTCTTTTTCCTTATTGCTCTCCTACCCTCTTCCCCTTCTGGATGCTTCTAAAGTAAGAGCCAGATGAAGACAAGCCGAGAAACAAATGCTTTCTATGGAAAAAGAATTTGGTCTTGTTTAGGTTACAGTTCATAATAGCACTATCTATAAAACAATGGACAAGTCTTATGGTTTTTAAAGAAAATCAGAGTAATTTTGCAACTGTAATTTTACATTTTGCTGCCTCCAGAACTCTCTGACAAAGTAAGGAAACACTTGCATGTGTAACAATTAAATTGAAGAAGATCCTTTTGTAGTAAGATAAATTATTTTGTACTAAGAGAAATAGTCATTATTCAATTTGAATTGGTATAGTTTAGGGTACTTTAAATATACAAATATCAATATTCCCTCTATGTATTGAGATAAAGTTTAGGAAAATCATGAGAGTTGAGAAAAACAACAGCAAGTAATTTTTTATTCCATATTCCACATAAATTCTCACCTGTGTTTAGATTTCTTAAAGGGGAGTGATGCACCTGGACACATCCAATAAAGAAAGTCCTTGACATGGTTTCCTAATCCCATATACAGCAAATATTTCACCACAACATTCTGTACCATTTGGAAGTGGTAGGTATATTTACATGTTTAGATTTCAGTAAATTGCAAAAGATCTATATATTTAAATTTTTATGAAACTCAGAAAAAGTGGTGAAAATTCTAGGTGGAATAATTCAGAAAGAAAAATTGAATTTCTAATCTGTATGCATTGCTCAAGGTACTGAAGTCCAAAGAGGTCAAGTAGCCAAATTTTGTACAATAATAATCTGCTATATTTTATGCCCTAGATGTGGCTGCACTTCACTTTTTTTTTTTAAACCAACTCACTCTTTACTGTTTACTCACATTTAACAACTGTACATACATCTCTGGTATTTGAAATCTGAACTAGATAATTTCAGTAATAATAGAGAACTTTTTTGGTCATGGCTCCCTACCACATCACAAGACCTCTTTACCTATAAACTCCAGCCAAGGTTTCCTGTCTTCAGAACTATGATCCTTTGCCACTCCTAAAACTCTCTATCAACATATTATTCTCTGCATGTTTCACATCTAATTTTTACTCATAGAGGAGTATAGAGTTTCTGAAATCCATGAGAGTGAAGGGATACTAAAACTCATGAGGTGGGTGGTTAATGCTACAAGACAGTCCACATGAGGCAGGGCTCAAGGGAGCACCTCTCCAGAGGCATCAAGTACACACAGGACAGATCCCAGAAGGGGGGTACTCAAAAGGTACACTGTCAAGGGAGAGAGCCACTAAGAATAGGTGTGAATTCCATCTCTGTTTTCTTTTCCAAATTATGTTTATTGAAGTAAATAAGGTACGTTTAAAACTTTTTGTCTGCTCTGAGGTCACAGGTTCAAACCTCTATAAATGAACACTCCTTTAAAATTAACTTCCAAATGGCCCTGTCAGCAGAGTGCTGAGGGCGGTAAACACATTGAAACAAACCCAATCAAATAAGCCCTGGGTTTGAGTAACACAACATTGAATAAAGAAGTTTTATGTCAATTAATGCGATTCATGCTATCGCCCATAAGTCGTACTGAAAAAAAAATAGTGATAAATTTCCTCAGGAATGTGTATCAGACAAAATTCTTTGGTCTTACATTATAAACCCAGAACTTTAGAATTTCAATTTATTTACTTTCCCATTTCATAAAATGAATAGAGAAAGTTCCAACAAATCATAATGTGGGATTGATGAATTTATAAAAGTCAGGTTTTTCAGTCTACTTGGAAGAAAGATAGTAGAAATGCAAAACTATTCATATTTGAAAGGAAATATTTATTTTACTTCCAGATACTATTTATGTATAAGAGACATGCAGTTGCTTTTTCTGTTATTTATATATAGTTTGAGGAAGTTATAAACACACTAATGAAATAGGCCACTCTTTAAAATTGACTCATTTCCACTTTAGCAACAAGTCCTTCAACTATGGAAATTCTATAAACCAGTCAATTTGTTCTCAGAACCAACTCTAAAATGAATTGGTTGGAAGCACAGATGTAAAAGATTCAAACGGTGAACTGAATCCAAAAATATGACAACAATCACTTTCATTTTGCCAGATTCAGCTGACCGCTTTTGATGACTTTATGCTTTTCCCTGAAATGTGTGATCAGCTATGACTCTAATACATAATGATTAGTGACAACAATTAGCTCTCTCACAACAAATTACACCAAATGCCTTGAATTTTTAATTATTAAACGCTGTGGATGGGTCACAATGGTATTCAAGGATCAGCTGAATCTGACCCCTACCTCTATATCCAATTGTGTCTTCTTCCCTTCCCTCGCATACCCTATTTGAATCTCTAAGAACCATTATTATAGTTTCCCAATGTGCCCTACTTTCTCTTCTGTGTTTTAGCATCTGTTCTTCTCTCTGCTGATATAAAATACCATTTCTTTTCCTCTACTTTATTAATTCCTACTAGTCCTTGAAAATTTCCACAACACATCTCAAGGAAAACTTCATTGAGCAGAGTGCATAGAAGTTTACTGCCTGCCATAGCAGCAATCAAAAAGTGTAGCTATTATTTATTAGTTTATTAACTTTTAATATATCAATGAATTAATGAATAATGACCATAAATCAAATTTTAAATTTGTCTAAAGCATCATAATAAATGCTATAATAAATTGAAATAAAATTGTTACATTAAAATATGCATTTTTCACAGGATTGTGAACTCTTGCACATATACCAAGTCCAATATTAATATAGAATGTGTAAATGTTTGATGAATAAATGTAACATATTTTATCAATTGTAACATCGATATTACCAACAGTCTTACAAAAAAATGAGCACATCTCCTCCTTCACTTCTATTATCTATTTCATTAATACAGTAATCCTTCTCAATATTGCATTGTTTTCCTTTTGATAAATGCACATCTACAAATCATAAACCCTTTCAATACTGCATTCTATTTTCACTTTGGAAAACATACATCTACAAGTCAAATACCAGGATAAATCATTGTATCTCTACTAAAAACTTTTTGAACCAAAAATATTTAAGCATTCTTACGAAGTAGGATTAGAAATTTTGCATCGTTAATATCTATGCAATTATTGAATGCATTCATCCATTTTTCTAACCAATTTTCATTGAGTGTTCAATGCACTGTGCTGAGCTGTATAAGAATAAAGCGGTGAATAAGACAGTCCTTTTTTTTATCATGAACTTTAGACTCTCAGAGATCAAAAAGAAAATTGAGCACACCTTCAGAATATAGTTTATAGCTAGAAGTAAAAATGTTAGTCCAAACTAGGTAATCTTTTCAATTCTAATGTCTACTCACCAATCTATCACTAAGTAGAACTTAGAAAGAAACGGAAATAGACTAGTACTTGCATGTTATATGAATGACAGGGTTTTCTATACACATGGGGGGGTAGAATGAGCAGAATTAGAAAATGTGTGAAGGAGTACACTGGGTTTCATAGTGGGTAAATAGTAGTGCTATTCATTGGAAAGCACATTTTCTAGTGAGCAGGGAGGAGAATTTAAGTTAGTTTTCTATATGTTTATGTACCTGTGGAATATCCAAGTGTATATATCAATGTGCAACTGGACAAAAGGATCTAATAGGCTTATCACTGGTATCATGGAAAATAATTGAAGCCTTAAAGGTGAGTGAGAATCTCCAAATAGTATGGGTGGAAAATGGCCTAAGATGGAATCTGGGGAGGTTTACACAGAAAATATGGACAGAGAATAGGGACTTCAAAGAAAACTAGCCTGTATGTGTTAAATTAGGAGATTATAGTGTGAAAAAAACAAGAAAAACTTGTATTTCAAGAACAAATGTCACTTGAGTTCTAAAGTTTGACAGACACTGAAAGTGATTCATTGCTCTATCACGAACATGGATATTGATAATGTTGGTAAAAATTAGTGGAAAAGTAGAATCCTTGGAAGAAAATAAATCCTTACCACAAAGAGGTAAAAATACACTGGGGAGGCCAGACAATATAGATCTATTTAAAGATTTTTTACAAGGAGAGATACTAATTAATATTTGTGTGAGTAGGGGAAGTTCTTTCTAATCATATGTGCAGGTGAAAGTATGTAGAGAAAGCACTGGGTTAGATTTTATTTTATTTGTTTAAGATTTATTTGTTTATGCATGTAAGAGCTGGGGTGTAGGCCAGAGGTGTGGGGTGGTGAAAGTAATCACCAGAGACTCGGTGTGAAGCAGAAAGGGCAGATTGGCTGAAATACACTGCTGAGGGCAACAGCAGGTGAGGCAGACTGTGCCATGTGGGAAGCTCCCTGACTGAGTATCGAACTAGTGCTGCAGTGGCTGTGGATAACTTCATAGTGCTGAGACTTAACCCCTTGCACCACCAGGGAAGCCCACTGGGTTAGATTTTAAATCTCAGCTCTTCCCCTACCAATCAACTGTGTTTCTTTTGGCATATTGTTATTTGAGAGTTTCATATAAATAAGTATCCTAAATACATAATAAATGTATGTATTTAGTGCCATTCATGCGTGGGTACTGAAAAAAATTAAAGTATTTAAGACACCAACAAAGTGCCTAGCTGAAACTGTACCCATAAGAATGTGGGTGAGCATGGATTACTAAAGTAAATGGTCTGAACAGCAAGCTCAATAAATAGAGAAAAAGTAACAAAGTTGTTGGGAGGAGGGGTAGTTGGAAGACACAGGGGGAGGGTACTCAGTGGACTATGGTGGAGGATTATGAATGTTCTAGTGCTGGTTGTGGTATGATAACATACATCTGAAGAGGTGTGACCCAATAACCTACACCTGTAAACCAGCATTACCACAAAAAAAAAAATACAATTAAAACAACAACAACAAAAAGAAAAGCTGGTAAGTAGTAGGAAGTTGTTTGGAACATGAAAACTTACTGAACAAGATAGACTAGAGAGCTAGAAAATATGAGAAATTGTAATGGGGAAGGAAGACTGGGTCACTCCTGAGTGCTGGGATGAAGATTATAAACTTTATATAGAAAAGCCATGAACACATAAGAGAGTGATTAAATACAGAGTCATTGTAAAATTGAGAGCTTTTCCCCAATAATAGTAAATCTCTTTGAAGTCAGAAAATTTGAAGGATTTAGCAACAAAACCATCATCTTGATCATATCATCATCATCATCACCATTGTCATTATCATCACAATTAATATTTCTTGAATGCTTTCCATGTAATAGGAAAAGAGCAAAGCCTTTCCATGTGTTATCTCCTGCAATGCTCATCACAATTTAAATGAAGCATGCATTACTATTATCTTCATTTTAAAGATAAGAACACTGAGGCTTAGATCACTTATTTCACGCAAAGGGCACAAAATCAGTGAGAAGGAGACCCCTAATGATAAAAATGCCATAATGTTGCAGCTTCAAAAAAGGTATTCAAAGAGTAGTGAGTTAAAATCCCATTAAACAAATTGTATCACTAATTTTTCCAATTTTCTTAAAATCTTTGTTATTTTATCTATTATTAATCTGAAATGGAAAAAAAAAAAAGAAGTACACAGAGAAAGAATTAAAGAATCTGGTAGAACCAGGAAATGGTTGCTGACTCTTTTCTGAGTATTTTTCCTAAAGTCTTTACTACCTTGTGAATGGAGAAAGTCCATACTTTACTTTAAAATCTTAAGGAGTTGTGTAATAAAGCCTGGGTATTTGTGATATGGAAAATGTGATATTTTATCTAACCTTTATAAGCATGAAGGGTATGGGGGAATATTGCATTCATTTTTTAAACCCAAAATAGAATAATTCTATTATTTTTAGTAGGGACACAGTTCTTTCTGTTGCTCCATTTTTGTTATAGTGGAACTTTTGCCATTGAATGAAAAATTCTTCCCTCTGCTACGTATTTTGTCATATCCTCAAAATATACTCGAATTTTAACTCTTACCTTTCCATTTATCCTGTGCTTATCATTCCCTTATTCTACAATTTTTCTATTTACTGAACCCAGACCCCATTTTGATCACCTGAACACACTTCACCAATATCTATAACTGCATTGGATCCATATTTTGCCAGCTATCTAAATGGAACACTTGCTTCTAGATCAGTAGTACAATTTGTTTTGTCACTCTTACAGTTAAAGATTCAAATACCTCTAGATTAAAATTCAAAACTCAATGGATAAAGTCACAAATTAATGACCTTTAGTCTCAACTTACCACAAAATGCCAAACCCCTTGCTATGATTTTTTTTCTCCTAACAGTTGGTTTGACTTTCCCTTCCAAAATTCTGCATAATATTCAGTCATCATTTTTCCATATCCTCTAATTGTGACAGTTTCTCAAGTTTCTCCATCATTTTGGGTTTGAGGTTTTTTTGGCACTCCTTTTTTTTTTTTTTTAACTTTCTGGCACTACAATATGTTCTAGCCTTGTGTATTTTATGACCAAGCCTAGATTGAGTCATTTCTCCACAAGCCCCAAATCCTTGTATTGGAGAGCAAAATTAGAAACGAAACTCTAAATACAAAGTATGCTCTTTGCCACTGGAGAGTTATTGTTTTTAGGCCCTCTAAACTGTCAGAACAAGGAAATACACATATGTTAATCTGTATACATACACATATTTCATATACAAATGCATATTTTTCTATAGGAACAATCTGTTAAACTAAACATATGTTTATATATTGCCCACAGTTCTAATTTATCACTGCATAAATTCTCCATGCTAATTTGTAATCTCCCATTCTGACAATGAGAAACTTGGCTTCCAACATAGTCCCTTTATTTAATTGTTCACTTACAGTATACAAAGGTTTCACAGTTCAGACTCCCTGGGGAAACAACATTATCAGCTGAAGTTCCCTTTGCCTTTAATTTTACAGATGCCACTTATTCCCAAAGTTACTTAGGTCAGCACTTCTCCCTCCACCCCTTCAGTGAGCTTTTCATACATTTCTAGTAGATACTCATTTGTGACATTCTGCATTTTTTTCTGTGATCTCCAAACCTTCTAAATTTGTTGAATTGGCATATATTAAGGTTCTCTCTTTTTAAGTGCTATCAATATTGAGAAATACATGTGTCTGGAATCTTTTGCCTTTAGATACAAAATTCAGAGTCAGTTTGTTGCTCAGATTTTTATTAGAATTTCATTAAATGTATAGACTAAATTAGGATGAATTGACAACACTATTGTGGCTTCCAATTCGTAAACATGGAATTTTTTTTTCATTTATGTAGACTTTTTTTAACTTCTGTCATCAGTGTTTTGTAGCTTTATACATGTAAATCCTAAAAATAATTTGTTAAGAGTTATGCCAAAGTATTCCATTTTGGGTGCTATTATCAGTAGCATATTTTTTTTAAATTAAGCCCAATTGTTTGTTGATGATATATCAACTGATAATGTGCATTCACCTTGTATTATGAGATGTTTCTGTACTGTTACCAATTCTAGCAATCTTTTGTGGGTTCTTTGTATTATTTTTTATTTTATTTTTTTAAAGATTTATTTATTTATGCATCCAGTCTGGGGTACGGGCCAGAGATGTGGGGTGGTGAGAGGGTTTACCAGAGACAGAGTAGGGAGCAGAACAGTCAGATCAATGGAAAAACACTGCTGAGGGGAGCAGCGGGCGAGACAGGAGAGGTCTGCCACACCATGTGGGAATCTCCCCAGCTGGGCGTCGAACTCACGTCGCTGCTGCCAACAGCTCCACAGCGCAGCACTTAACCGCTGTGCCACCAGGGAGGCCCCTTCTTTGTATTATTTACATAGACAGCCTTGTCATGTGAGAATAAGAGTTTTATTTTTTTTCTTTTCATTTTGTATATGTTTTATTGCTTTTACTTGTCTGTCTTATTTATTTATTTATTTACATTATTGTGTATTCCCTGTGAGTTACCCACCACCAATTCACGAGTAATATTCGCCATAGTCCCTCGTGCTCTTCTCTCCCATTTTGTTCCCTTATCCTTCCCCCTCCCTCACTGAATGTCTCTCATTTATGGTTGCCTGCTAGTTTTTGTTGGTTTTACTTGTCTTATTGCAGTCCGAGTTAAATTTGTAGTACAGTGTTGTTGAGGACTTTTGAGAAAAAAATATTCTTCCTTAAGCATTGTTTTAATTTTTATTGCTATAACATTGGTTTTCAACACTATATGTGATTGAGAGATATAACTTCACACCTCTTCAGATACATGTTACCACACTACACCCACCACCAAAGCCCCAGTAATCCTCCACCATAGAACACTGGATTCTCTCCCCTTTGTTCTCCACCCTCCACCTTTCCTCTCTGGTGGTCTCAATTCTACTTAGATTTCTAGGATTTCTTTGGGTTTACCTATGTTTGTCCCTTTGTTTTGTTTCTCTATATTTCTCATACACTATTGTTGGGAATTTGTTGACATATTGTTCCAGCCCCTATGAAAAATGGTATTGAGTTTTCTCAAAGTTTTAAAAAAGATGAACCATGTGATTCAGTAATTCCATTCCTAGATACCTACCCAATGAATGCAAAAATACTAATTGGAAGAGATATTTGCACTCATATTCATTGCAGTACTATTTACAATAGCCAAGTTACAGAGAGAACATTCTTACCATTTTCTTTATCTTAGGGGGAAAGCATCTCACTATAAAGTATAATGTTATCTGTAGGTTTTTATAAATTTGTTTTCAAGAAGAGACAGTTCCAATTTATTCTTAGTTGCTGAAAGTTTAAATATTGCTGTTTGTTGGATTTTGTCAAATGGCTTTTCAGCAGCAATTACAGTCATATGATTTTTTCCTTTGGACTGTTGATAATGGTAATTACGTTGACTGATTTTGAAATACTGAGTCTGTCTTGTATATCTGGAATGTATGCTATTTGATCATGATACATATCTTCCTGCATTATTGGATTCAATTTGCTAATATTTTATTGAAGATTTGGATCTGTTTTCGTGATAGATAGTCATCATATTTTTTGCTTGACCATTGATTGAACATGGATATATCAGGATTTTTTAAACAATAATTTAAAAATATTTTCATTTAATCAATTTCTGGCTTATTTAATTTTCTTCATTGTTTTTCTGTTTTAAACTTCACTGATTTCCTCTCTAATTTTATTAGCTCTTTTCTTCTGTTTCTTTTAGGCCTAAATTACTCAATCGTCTAATTCCCTCAAGTAGAGATTAAGATTATTGATTATTTACTATTTCTTCCTTTGATTTGTGCTGATATTTTATATCTTTCTCCTTCCCTTTATATTTAACCTATTTTTTATTTAAAGTCAGTGGATCTTATGTTTTTATCTAATTTCAACATCTCTGATTTTTATTTGGCATATTTAAGTGATTGGCATTTAAAGTGATAATATGTTTGGATTAATATTTACCATTTCTGTACCTGTTGCCTCTGTATTGCATTTGTTTCTTGTTTCCTCTTTGTTTATATTCTATGGTTTAATTCAGTATTTTATATGATTCTATTTTATTGCCTTTTTATGATAACAAATCTACTTAAAAATTTAACAGTTGCTCTAGGTTTACAAAATGACTTTATATAAATCTAAGTAGTCCCCTTTTCAAGTAACACTATACTATGCCATGTATTATACAGACTATTATAGTATATTATAATGGACTTATATATTTAGTGTACATTATATATTAAAAATAATATATGCAGGTTATTCTAAATCTTTCATCCCCATCTCTTGACATTCATTTCACTAACCTATGTGTTATAATCACATAATATAGCACTACTATTATTATTATAAATAATAATTTTTAATAAAGAGTAAAAAAGATTTTATTTTGCTTTACTTTGCCCCTTCTTTGATGTTCTGCTTTTATTTATTAGTTCTACGTTTCTTACCTAAATCATCTCCTTTTGCTTAAAGAACTTGATTTTTTGTTCAATCTCTAATCGAAACTGGCATTTTGTTAATGTTCAGTAATTATTTTGTGACAACTGAGTAAGCTTGTTAAATGAGAAAATCGTGTTACCTCATCATGTTATCTATTTACAAATATCGTTATCTGTCTACCCCAGCAGACCATAATTTCTGCAAAAATAAGGACCATATATTTGTTTATCTAAATCACAATGTCAAGGACAGTGTCTGACATACTGAATAAATATCTGCTGAACTGAAGTGCTATCAAAACATTTTAACAAATATATATAAAATTCTCAATAACCTATGTGCTTTTTATAATTGCTTAGTAAATTATTATTATTATTATTATTATTATTATTACCTGATTACATCAGTACATTATCAATATTTAATTTGCTGAGTGACCCTCACAAAAAAAGAAGCACTCAGGGTTTTTGTCTCCAGTTGGAGACTGGGGCCAGAAACTAAAAGTGTGAATAAGTAATACGAATTTGTAATAATAATAATAATTTGCCTAGTATTATAATTTTGTGAATAATTTCACATGTATTATCTCATTAAGGTCCTAAGGGAGCCATTTGCTTTTTCTTTCCCATAACCATGCTATATTAGCTGATATATTTCTTTTCCTCCATATGTTTCAGCTTCCTTTGGCACATGGAAAAAAATTGATAAACAAATTGAACCTGCACAGGAGGCCTATGTTTTCATAGCTCCTAGGCAATTCTTGTTACAAAAGTGAAACATGATTAGGCCTGCATAAAATATCACTCCAAACACTAGAAAAAAAAATGACTAATTTTTGCTGTTATTTTAAAACATTTAAATTTTAAAATTGAAATTGAATCATAGAATTTTGTTGAAAGTTGTTTGTTGGATAGGATTTGCTGTTCCCGTCAGGATTTCTCCATCTCTTGGTTCTCTAGAGATTAAAAAGCATCATATAAAATAAATTTAATAATTTATACTATAAATAAATAGCTACAAAACAATATTAACATATATTTTACAGCAAATTCTAAAAAAAATTACCTGAAATAATAATTGTTCTATGACTTGCTCAAGAAAGTTATGTTCTCCCCAAAATGAACAATCAGTTCTAAAGGACAATGATTTTTTAAAATCTAGTAACTTAGCAGATAGTAAATCCAAAGCTGCTTAATATTGGGGATTGTGCTTCTCTATATGATAGGGTCCTTTGGTTGTACCCTGGAGCCAGTCAAATTTAGCCTGAATTAATAACCTTTTTATTGATGTACAAACAAGCAAGGGGTTTTTACTTTGCTCTTTTCAGAAAGCTTATAAATGATATTTCAGTCTTGAAAATGGTGAATGATGACAATAAGTCAAGAACAAACCACAAATTAAGGGGAAATTTCATAAAGTAACTAATCCTATGGTCAATATCCTTCTAATATGTTAACTTAGAACAAAAAAGTAACTTGGGTAAACCTTAGCAATGACTACAAATCAGGAGATTATATACTCCAGACGAGAAAGTTAAAAACAGAAAAAATGCAGATGGATCTTGAGCATTTAAGATGTAAAAGAAAATCAAGTGAATGAGATTTAATTTAGATAGACAAAATGCCTTTATAAGAAGAATAATGCCAATGGGATTTATAAATCAAGTGAATACCAATTAGAAGCCAAAATAGCTGAGAAAACCCACAGTAGAGTTTTAATATCAAGAGATATAATTAAAGATTTACATTTTGAAAAATAGCACTTTTTGCATAAAAAAGTAGACAATTTTTGAAACAAGTTTTTAATCTTTATATAAAAGGTGAAGCAATCCTCTGTAAGTGACTCAAGACCTAGAATAATTCAGTTTAATTCAATAAACACCCATTAAGGACTGATTGCAGGTCAGGCATGAAGCTAGACATCAAGCTTTAAGAGATTAATAAAATACGAATACTATTCTTGATGAGTTTAGAAACTAGTTAGGGAAAGTGGCAAACAATCAGATAATCTCAATATATTATTATAAATACTAAGTAAATGTTATATGCCATATACATTAAGTGGCATCAGACTTCAGAATAGGTGATAAAAATGGGGATACAGTGGTTATAAATGTCAGATGGGTTCACCCAAATCAAATACACCCCCTTAATTTTTTCTATAAGATCATAATTCCAGCTCTTAGGGAATCAAAGATTTGTTGAGAGCGATAAAGAAACAACCACAAAAAAACTATAAATGAAATGTAACCAATGGTATTCGTGCAACTGGAAACAACCAATTTCACAGATTGTTTTCTCTTGTGTTAATACAATGTCTGTTATAAATTGTGAAGCACATACAGGTATAAAATAGAAATTGAAGGAAATTCTTGAATTGCTTTGTTCAAATTTAAATTTGGGACATCTACATATGACCCAGATGGAGTAACTCAGATCAGATTTACCCTCATCTGAAAGCAACTAAAAAAAGGGACAAATACATAAAATAAGTTTCCAAGGCATTGGCAGTAAATGATCTTTGAGAGACTAGAGACAAGCAAAGTAGCATTAAGCTGCTCTAGTTTACTGCCTTGATAGTTTCCTGGATCAACAAGAAGCCCAGGAGGACCTTGGTGATCTCCCCAGTGCTGAAGAATGTGGGTGTTTCACAATGGTTGCTGTTCCCCTCCCCTGCCAGAGCTACAAGTGAGGCTTGTCATCACATAACCTGGAGGGCTTCTTGGGTAAAACTTAGAAGAGTTTTCATCCTCCTCTACAAAACTACAGAAGTAAGGAGTATCTAACTCTCGAGCTAATTCACATTTAAATTTTAGTAATTTTCCACAATCCTCATTTAATTGCTCCTATCAGTGTAAAACACTGTTTCTGGCACACCCTCTCCACTGTGACTCTCTGGATGTTACTTCCCAGTTCAGATTTCCAGGTGGCAGTTTGCTCCAAAACTTCAGTTCTCTGATGGGTCCAAGAAATATCCTTGGTTTTCAGTTTGTTTGTCTTTTAAAAACGAATGGGAGTAACAACTTCCAGGCTCTGTAATTACCAGAGCTGAAATCAGAAATTGACAAAAACAAAATTTGTGAAATCATAAAAATGCCAAACAAAACTTGTACAGTACCTAGATACTAAAAACAATAAAGCACACTGTAAATTAAACAACACCAAAATATTAGAAGAAATATGCCATATTCATATGTCAGAAGACAATATTATTTAGATTTCACTGCTCATCAAATAGATGTTGTAAGTTCATGCAAACTCAGTAAAATCTCTGAAAGTTAGTACCAATTAAATAATAACTCCCCATTAAACCTCTACTACCAGCCTCTAGTAACCTCTGTTTTGTCTCTATGGGTTAATTTGTTCTGGCCATCACCTATCAGTATAATCATATAATATTTGGCCTATGTTATCTGGCTTATTTCACTTAAGATAATGTAATAAGTCTATTAATATATCTATCCCACAAGTTCCTTTGATCTGGTTGAATACACTGATACATATAGAATGACTATCAATAAACTAGTTCATTCAAGACACAGCTTTTCCTGATCAGTCAGTCTCTAACACACTTTGAAGCAGAATCAATGACTCCAAATTGCCTCTCCATGAACCTCATACATATTGATATCACTGTTGGTGGTCTGCATATCCCTCTTCCCCATTTGGTTATGAGCTTTTTCATCACATTCTTCTTATTCTCCCAATATCTAAAAACTTCTATAAAAATTAACAAATTAGTCAAGACATATTCATATTCATTTATTAAATAAGTGACTCAATACATCAGTATCTTCTCTCTCATGGGGGATTTGACTTTTGTTTTTGTAAAGACAACTCTCTTTGTATCAGGCTCCAAGGTAATTGTTCTTATTTGTGACAATCATAATCAAAATTTTTAAAAGATCATTAAAAATTCAAATCATCTCTACCACTTGGCTGCAGTTACTGAACTATTCTCAGCTGAAGCACATAGTGTTCTCAAAACACCTGGGTTAGCATTCACTCCAAAAACAGACAACACAACATACTGCCAAGGACTTGCTACAACATAAATTCTAGAACATTCCTGTACTGATTCCAGGTCACTATGTAATTCTTACTTTGCTAATAGTAAACTTTGCCTTTGAACTTTGCCACAACAACGCAATCTGAAATCTTCAAAAATATTCAGACAGTAGTTATAAAAACTGGGAATTGCCCAGAGGCATTATGTATCACCAAATAAACAATCTTCCTATTGGACTTTCTATTTAACCTTTTGGAAATGACAAACAAGGTACGAGATAGAGCAACATTTGAGATGAACAGCAACTTAAGTTGTTGGAGCAGTGACTGGCCATCAATAAATTTTTGTGCTCCTTAGTCTAATCACACTTGAAATGTTCCAGTTTGTTTATTGATTTAAACTAGAAACCTTTGACATAGGGCATAGGTGATCTTTCTTGTGAAGTTTATGTCCAAAGAACACTAAGAGGAAAATTTTATTTTTAATGAATTTCCCTTTCTGTGCCTCTTTTTAAGAACTAATAATGAAGAAACCCCATCTTTACTTAAAAACAAAACAATAGCAACACTAACCTTTCATATATAAACACCCTTCTATTTCACTCAGTTCAAATCTCCTGTGTGTGTGTGTGTGTGTGTGCATGTGGTGTGTGCACATTTGTCATCAGTGTCACAAATGAAAAGCTCCCCATTACTATAATAGGCCTAATAGCAAAATATCCAAAGCATAGTAAACACTGTTTATCTCGAATGGACATCCACAGAAATTGTACTGCACTTAATAGTTTTATTCTATTGTCTTTTAGACAATTTGCAATTTTATTTATTTAAACTTATTCTAACATATCAGTAGAAAATGCTGTCATTTTTTTTATTGTTTCTGTCAAATGACAGTTCTCCCATTGAGCCTGACATGGTTTCCATGCTTTAGTTATTCATCATCTACAAATGTCTACAAATAACTCTGATTAATATTTTGGATATTTTGTCTTAGATTTTGTACAGCAATAGGGCTTTATTTTGTTAATATCAGGAAATTAATTTTAAGGTTACACAATTTAAAGTTGGTGTTAAAAAAAATAAATCCCTATTTTCCTGTGGTTTCCAGAAGCATAATTGTGCCCTGAGTGTCCTAAACATTTATGCTCTGACTTATGAGGCGGAAATGTAAAATTCTCCATTTTACTTTAAAGGGTGTGCATTGACAATTTGTTGATGTTTGAACTCAGAAAACTTAAAACTCTCCATTTCCACAGCAGCCAACACCAGGGAACATCATCTTAATGAGTACCAATTATTAATGGCCAGGACCATTATGCCTGTGGGTGATCTAAAAAAAGGGAATGGAAATTCCTCTGTCCTCCAGTTTTATCAGTTCAAGTCAGAAAGCCATATATCAAAAGTCGAAGGTGCCTTCAAATATTTCACTATCAAAGAATGACTTTGGAGCACAGAGTAAATTGACTTGATAGTGAATTCCTATCTGTAACCTTCTATTTAAATAGGTCTCACAGTGATAGCAATGACAACAAATATCAACAATTTGCCCTTTCCTATATCATTTCTTTTTTATTTTTTATATTTGTCTTTTTTGGTCTTTCTCCTCTTTGCCCAAGCAATTCTGTAGCACATACACTTTTTCTTAGCTCTTTATCACACAGTCAGTGTGATAAACACATACCAAGTATCTCCACTGGACGTAGCACTTCACTGAACACTACAAATACATAACTCAAAATAGAGAGGATTTCACCCTTGACTCCTAGGAACTTAGCTTATAACTAAAGATCCCAGATAACAATCATTAATAAAAGCTGGAGCAGCTGGATCAGCTTCACGCTAGCTGTAGCCTGTTTGTCAAAAAGTGGACAAATAATTGTAAGAACTCTAAGCAGGGAGAGAAGGCCCACTTTACTTGATAAGGTGTTATCCTCCTGTGCTCATTATAGAACAGACATTGAACTTGATTCTATAAAATATGCCAAACAGAAAAGCCCTTCACCAACTCCCCAGTCATTTGCTTCAAATCTATTAGTCCTAAATTTCCAACTGCTTGATAAATCCTTGGTGACTACACATCCCAACACAATGGAATACTATTCAGCATTCAAAGAAGATAAACACATGCAATTTGCAGCGACATGGATGGAATTAGAGGGGATCATACTCAGTGAAATAAGCCAGAAAGAAAGAGAAAAATATCAAATGGTTTCACTTATAACAGGACTATAAGGACACCAAATAGGCGAGAGACAATCAGCGGGGCGGAGGGGGGGGGGGAAGGAAAAGGGCACAAAATGGAATGGAAAAGAACACAAGGGACCATGGAGATGGATCACGGGTGAATTGCTGGGCTACCCAAGGGGAATACAAAATGTAAAAGACATAAATAACAATAAAAATATGTATTAAAAAAAAGTATTTATCTAGGCCAATGACAAACATGTACTGAACATAAAGAAGATGCATAATAAGAGAAGGGGGTAAATGAACTTGCTGTGTGAATGAAATTTGAATAACAATGGCCAATTCCAATTGTTTCATTTGTCATAAATTTGGCACAAATCATTTGTAAATGAAAATATGTGCATACACACACGTACACAGATGTAATTAAAATAAATTACATATATTGAAAAATGATAGGGAATTGAGTATTAATAAGGTGGATCCTATATAATTCAGTCAAAGACATCCCCTCCTCCCCCATTGAAAATGTGAATTTCAGGCAATAGTTTAAAACAATGGGTTGACCACAGTCTTCTCAGGAGGATGAGAGAAACTGTTCCAGGTACTTCTTCTTCATTTCCTCCTTTATCAGTGGAATTTTTCAATCAGCCTAATCTAGCAGAACATTTTTTCTAGGCTACTGGGATATATTTGCAGGAAACAACTTTTCCTTCACTTAAAGAAATAGGTTTAACTCCTTCATTCCTAAAATTCTACAACTGAGAGGAAACATGAGTTTTCCTAAGGTATTAAAAGGAGGAAAGAGATCAATCTATGTGGAAAATTAGATGGAATGGAAAATTGCATCTGCCATGTATAAGTCTTACGTGTAGATATATTCCTTCACAAAAAAAAAAAAAAAACTGGAAATTTCATTTAAAAATGGTACTTGCAAAGTCAGCAGCAGTTCTTAACAATGTCTTTCCTGCTGCTGACATCATATTTTTTCACCCCAATAATAAGGGATAATTTGGATCCATTCTCCTTTTCACTCAATGCTGTTCCTTCCCTTATTGCATTTCCTCCACTGCTCTTCCCATGAGAGGTGATTGCATTACTTGTGGAATATGATGAATCACTTCAACAAGAAATACATGGCATCTGGTTAAGGCTCTTTCTAGCATATAAATTAAGCTTGAATGACAGCTTGGTCAAAAATTTCCTTTGAAACTGGTCCCTGTGTGGCAAGTAGAATCAAGTATTATCATTTTATCGGCAGGAGGCTTTTCCAAAGGAGCTGACGTCTCTAACCTTTATTAGAGTGAAGTGAGTTGCTTCCCCACTGCACCCCAGAATAAACTGATGAGATGAAAACAGAGATTCAGGTAAGGAAAATGGAGAGATTTGTTAATAACTATCCTGAGATGACAAATTCTATGAGGAAAAAAGGGTATTGGTAACAATGAATGATAATGCAAAAATTACTCATGGCTATGAAATAATATTCCAAGGAAGAAACAAAATTAAATGTAGCCACTCATAAGTTGAAACAGGCTGGTAAATATTTTCTCAGTAATGAAGTCCCCTGGTGAAATAAAGAGAAGCTAAACAAAAGATATTTTGCATTGCTAATTTGTGTGATATTTTTTCAGAATTAGGTTTCTTTTTTCTTAAATCTATCTTACAGAAAAGATAGAATCTAAATTATCAGTATTCGACTTTCTGAAGTGCCTTTACTTTGATCACTCCACGATTCTTCATCATTTTATTTGTGGTACTAATAATTACTCCTCTGTCAGAAAATTGTATTTATTCCTTAGAGAAACCAGCAAAGGAACAAAAACATCAAACAAGGGAAGATTCTCCAACATTCCACATGATGGCAGAAGATCTTTTCCTTATTAAGTAGTCAAAGCATACAGTTTTGTATTTTTCTATTAAATAAAGTAAGATAAGCAATCTACAAAATTCTCTAAGCCATTTTAGAGTAATTTGTTCTCAGGACAAACCAGAGGGGTGTTGTGTTACCTGTGTGAAAAAACAAACAACCTGGGGGAAAATTTCCAAAGCTACCTTCCTAAAATTTCCTAAATAAATGCCGAGATTACAAAATGTGCTTTTCAAAAGTGCCCTGAAAATGGAATCAGTTAGACTACATTTCCCAAGTGTTCGTTATCATTTTGTCTGTTTATTGTTATTAATCACAATAGACAAATCCTATAAATATAACAGGCTGCTTCTCTGAGGCTGAAACTTTTTACAGAGAATCTTCCTCTGGTTTGCAATGTGGCTCTTGTCCCTGCAGCACCTTAAGAAAGTAATAACGTGCCCCAAAACTAGATAGTGATTTTCTTCTCTTTGAGCAAGAATTTCAAATACATTGACTCTCATGTGGAACTTCTCCATAATTTATAAATACAGTGCCCCCTCATGTCTTTTGGACACCTATTTTATTGTCTACTCACTTTGCTTGTTTTATGTGTGTGATTGTTTTAGTGACAATGATGGTGAGATAAAGAATATACTATAGTTTCCCTACCTGTCTGCCTTCCTCAATTCCTTAAATTCAATTTATGGGTCTGTTCTTCTATTTTGTCCTAATGGAAACAATGTCTACCATACAAAGTGCAGATTATTACAAAAGTACTGTGCATGTTGTAACTTATCTACCTAAGTATGAGATTCACAAAATAATAAATGAGCAAACCTTAGTCAGGCAATGATTTACACAAATGCCTCCATTTAACTGTGGGAAGAAACCATCCCAGGATAATAACTTCCATTTTCATGTTGCTTTTAGAGTGCTTGCAATATATTTTTACATCCACTATCACATTTATTTCTCAAAAACACCTTACACAATGACTGTTATTGTCATTTCACAAATTTTGTAATTGAGAGGAAGTTAACATTCTCCTAAGATCATAGAGCTAATATGTGAGAGGACAGGAATTGAAATCAGCAGTTCTAACGCCTATTTCTATTATGTCAATTGAAGAGAATTAAAATCACAATTATGTATCAACATATCTATCTATATGATGATTTTAATTTTATGAGAACATTTCGTCAAGTGTATCTTCAGGGTACCTCACACTAAGGATCAAGTACCCACAGTCAACTTGTGGCAATGTCATTTTGTACATAATAAAACCCACATACTTCTCCCAGGAACATAGAGACTTACAACCATCCAGAAATATAGATTCATCCTGAGTGCCTCTAACTGCCTGGGTGAGGTCCACTTTCTCTTAAGATGGTACAGGATATGTTTATTACCTAGATGGTGATGGCAGTAACATAAGTGTATGCATATGTCTAAACTCACCAAATTTTTTATATTAATTATGTGCACTCTTTGGTTTACCAATTATATCTCAATAAGACTGAAAAAAAAGCCCTTTAAATGTCTGATTCTTCAGTAACCTTATGAAAAGCAAAACAATTTGAAGAGGAATGATCATGAAAAGTTTCTAATGAGACCAATCAAAATATTTAACTACATGCTCAGAGCTACTCTCTGCTGGGCTGTTTGATATCATAGAGATGTCAATCTCACTGAAATGTCAATCTCATTGTCAATCTTATTGTCAATCACGTTAAAATGACATGAAAGCAGGAAACCAATCTCTGTGGCTCCTAGAGTAACTGCTCAGAGTTCCTAAATTATTGCAGAGGTAATCATTTCCAATACTTCACTAAGAAAGAATTATGTACCTTCAATGCTTCTAATAGATTAAAAGCTGGAAAAAAAAAAACCCAACAATATCCTGTGATCTCTTGTAACAAAACTATTAATACTTATTAAATGATTATTTCCCAGTAGAAAACATTGATTTATTTGGCTTAGCTACTATGGTGATCTACTTTAACATTGTTAATAAAGTGCTAACAAATGAGCCATAGGAAGGTGGAAAAATTAATGTTAATGCGAACATCTACAGATATCAATAATACTGAAATTTTAAAAAGGATACTTTTACTATACATTCCCAAAACCCACTTAGTATGTTTGTGTTTATTCAAAGAAGGAAAGTTCAGAATGCATATAAATAATAGGATCAAGTTATACGACGTCTCACACCTTTTCAGTTTGTTTGTTTGAATGAATTTTATATGTTCCAAGCTTTGCTATATCTTATATGCATGTAGACTTTTAAGACTATAGAGCCTTCAAAGATAATTTAAATACCAGTCCAACTAGGATTGTTAAGATAACTAAAACCAGACTCTGCCACTCCAAAATATATTTTTTGACAAAAAATTAATTCCATGGGTGGGACTATGAAGACTGGAGGTGGAGGCTGATTCTAAAAAAGATATTTACATATAAACTTTTGTAAGGGTGTATATAAGAAAACCTAATCTCCCTATCTCTTTTCAATGGAGAATGGAGAACTTAAAATAGATATACCTTTTGTTTGCTGTGCCTTCCTTAGTGAACTCTCTAACTGAATTCTTCCTCTGTTCCCCAAAGCTGAGCTATTTAAGATGGAGTCTGAAGCTAGGTGGATGAATTAATAAGTCATGCTTCATAAAGGGGTTTATTATGAAACTTTTTTTTTACTTCCTGTAGTTATATCCTTGTGCTTGTTTGAGTGTTTGCCAGCCTAGGACCTATAGTGTACGAGATGATTTTCTTTGTCCTCCAACAGGACTAGACCCTACTTTTCCTGACACTCTTAAATTGGTTCATCACTAGGTAATTTCACAAATTTCCACATTTATAATCCAGGGGCAGTTTGTTGGGATGTCGTATTGACTTACTAGATTCATATATAACAGAAAATGCTATGGCTAGTTTAGACATTTTTGCTAAAAATCTGAACAATGCACCTAGAATACAGGTTTCTGTCTGCAATCTTAAGATTCGAACTTCCTTCCAAATACTAATTCTCAAGGGAAAAACAAGAAAGTAGAAGACAAGTAAGATGGTGAGAGACAGAGTATATAAAAATTTTTCTTTAACATCTGGTTCATGAAATTTATGCATGGAAATGTGAAAGGTTGTTTCCCCAGCCATTATCTCTGAAATTATAGAATTTGTGTAAGATTGGGTGACTTTGTAAGAGTGTTAGTAAGATTTTTTTAATGAATAGTAAGATTTTTTTAATGAAATGGTGAAGAACTCTCAGTCCCACAATCCTGCCTAGATATCCCATTTACAGATGAGGAAAGTGAATCAGGAAATAGAAGCATTGCATATCTAATTCCATAACATTTAACATTCTGTTCATAGAATACATCAATATAAGATTCCCCTCTGAAGGTATCTTTAGGGTTTAACTTCAAGCACAGGAACTTTTTTTTAAAATGTGGGGTTTTTTTCAGTTAAATATTTCCTTAGAAAAATCAGAGATTTGTACTAATACCCTGATGGATTATAAAATGGTCATTGTTTCAGCCACCTTTCTCTTTTTCTCAATATTTAGTTGGTGTTTGGTCACATGAATTTATTGTTATTAGGATACAGAGTACAGATCAAGGAAACACTACAGCCCTGCCACCATTTGAATTATTCAGTATATGTTGGTGGCAATGTGGACAGGTCCAGCCTCTATGAAAAAACAGAATGGAGGTTTCACAAAACATTAAAAATAGATCTACCATACAATCCAGCATTCTCCTCCTAGTCTATTCCAACAATTCAGAACCACTCATTTGGAAGGATATATGCACTCCTGTGTTAATCACAGCCACATTTACAATAACCAAGTTATGGGAAAATAAAACCTAAGTGCCCAAAGACAGAGGAGTCAATTAAAAATTGTGGTCATATGTATGTGTATATATACACACATATATATAGGAGTTATAATATCCAAGAGTATATAGGAGTCATATATATATATATATATATATATGAGTACTAATCAACTGTAAACAAAAAAGATGAACTCGCCATTTGTGACAACATCGGTGAAACTGGAGTGGGCAATGCTAAGCAAAGTAAGTCAGAAGGAGTAAGACAAATACCAGATGGCTTCACTTACATCTAGAACATAGAGAAACAAAATAAAGGGTCAGACAAAACCAAACCAATAACCAACCCTTGACATTTAACTGCAAAAGTGAGGCAGCCAGAAGGGCAGGATGGCAGAGTGGGAGTGGGGGAGGAAGGGGCAGTGGAACATGGTGGATGATTATTAGGACTTTGGTGGTGGGCATGGTGTGAAATATACAACTGTAGAGTTTTGAGCTTATAACCCCTAAAACAAATTCAATGAAGTAAATCAACTTGCCCTCAATAAATATAATTTTGGGGGAAAATGTGCAGTTTAGGACTTTTTTCAGTCCCGCTGCTTTTGTTGCAGACTGTTGAATAAAAGTATATGTTCTAGACATTTTTTATTTGCTGCTTGGGATTAGCAACTTTTATTTGATGCTTGGGGTTAGCAACTGGTTTGACTCCCTTTTTAAATCCTTTTAAAAATCTGATATTTTAAAATCAAAATTTTCCTTAAGAAGACAGTTATTACTTCATTTTAAGCAATGTCTGAACAGCCTTTCTAGTAAGTCTTATTTATCTTTCCAGAGCACTAGTAAGTTCGAAGTGGAATTTAATTTAGAAAACTTGCATGCTTCATTTCGTGTGTCAGTGTAAAGTGAGATGCGGCAGCATCTTTCTTGACAGTATTCACCTCATAAAAATTGTATCTTAAATTATGATTACAAATTTAAGTTGATGTCCTATTGCAGTCTCTCTGTTGCCACCTAAATCCTTTAATCTAATTTAAGAGATATTATTGCTTGAGCACTTGTTATGGTGAAGTGGAGAGCAAGGAAAAGAAGAAAAGGAAAGAGAAGAGGAAAATTTGGGGACTTTTTGTTTTTTGGTATACATGTTTGTCCCCCAATATGCAATATGCCAAATTTCTTTCGAGAAATTTGTCAATATTTTCATATTTTATTTCAAACCAAAAGAAGCAGAAATTATTAACATTGGAGTAGCAGCCTTTTTTTTTTTTTAAATTGAGGTAACATTGGTTTATAACACTGTATGTGACTCAGAGGTGTAGGGTCACACCTCTTCAAATGTATGTCACTGAACCACACCCACCATTGAGGCACCCTTAGCCCTCCACCATAGTCCACCATAGTCCACTAGGCTCCCTCCATACTTCGCTCAGCACCCTCTCCTTCTCCAGCAGGAAAATTAGTTCTACAGATTTGTGGGGGTTGTTATTGCACTGGTTTTGATTGCAGCCATTCAAAACATCACTTTGAGAATGTATTTTTCCATGTGTGAAACTGAACAAAAATCTTATGCATGATCTTACAGTTAATGATTTTCATAGATCCATGAGTCTTTGACCTAGAAAGGACCTTGAAAGCAAACAGAGCTCCTGTCTTTAGGCAAAGGAGGAGGTATTATATCCACATTAGAGATAACACAACTAAGAAATCGTGTGTAAAAGGTTTCTACAGTGCCCCAAGGAACTCTCTTCCAACTCTGACTTCGTTTATAGGCATAAAGAGGTGGTCACGTCAACAAACTATTAGTTTTATTAGTAATATAGGGATGTTTACCTTTAGCATGAAAGGGGTCATCTGATTGAACTGTCATGATTTACAGAACTGAATTTATATTTGTTAAATGGTAAGCCAGAATTACATAAGAAAACCTAGGTCTCCTGATTTTATTTTCAGTGCATTTCCCTTTGTTTCACATACAAATTTGAAATGAGAACACTAAAGGAGAAAAGGCAGTGCTAGGGATAGAAGCAGACAGTTCTGATCTCCAAGTAGAATGATTTTTTTTTTTCTGATTTCTCCAGCCAATATTGTTTATTCCATTCATGTACCACCTATTTCTTAGTTATCTTTTTATGACTATGTCCTCTCTAGAATGTCTTTCAGTCTAAACAGAGTATTAAATCAACATGAATTATCCTCAGTGACTGACATAATTTTTGTGCATATAGATGCTTAAAGTGGATTTTATTGGTTAAAAGGTTAACAAACGGTCATAACATATTACACATGACATAGAACTTTGAATATGCTGTTCAATTCTCAAAATTTATAGATTTAGTTCTCTTTTAAAAAATGCAAAAATAATTGTGAAGAATTAAGTAACTATCAAAAGTAATTTTGCTTAATAAGGTCATTTGCAAAAACAGTTCTCCCTAGTGCTTGAAATTATTTACTTAGATACTTTCAAGTACTTTTGATCAAAATTTATCTTTGCAATAGGGAACAGTGGGCTAGTTCCTATTAGGAAAAAAAAAGGTATAAAGTAGAACTCTCTGGAACTCTCAGAAAATCATCTTTCAGCGTAACAGCTTTGCAAATAATAGTTTATCCCCTACAAGCAATACTTAAGAAAGCAATTTTAATTAAAATATTTTAAAATACATCATAAATTGTTTGATATTCTAAAATAAAGCATACTGTAAGGAATATTGAAAAGAATTTAGCATTTGAGGCCCCTTAAAAGGCTCCCAAAACTTCATTTGTAATGATTTTTTTCTTTTTACAATTATTTCTCCTCCCTTGAACTAAGATGTCAGCTATGCATCACATGACAGCTATGCTGTCATCAGTGCAAGTACCTAGAAGTAAGTTTATTCTACTTAATTTCTTGATTCTAAGATGCAGTTAGTCAGACTTATTAAATTTGCATGTGAAGTATTTATAAATAGACTATGAAGCCTGCAGGGTTTTTTTTATGATTATTACTATTAAGTTTTTTTTTTTTTTTTTAGAAATGACCATTTATTTATTTATTTACTTTTTGCGTAGAAGAACTGGGGTGCAGGCCAGAGATGTGGGGTGGTGAGATGATTCACCAGAGACACAGTGGGAAGCAGAACAGGTGGATTTAGTGAAATACACTGCTGAGGGGAGCAGCAGGTGAGACAGGAGAGGTCAGATGTGCCATGTGGGTTAGCTCTCTGGCTGGGGATCGAACTCAGGCTGTAGCAGTCATAGCACTAAGGCTTACCCCCTATGTCACCAGCGAGGCTCAGAAATGACCATTTTAATACAAAAACCATGATTACTTAAAAATGAATTACTTTAGGGGCCAGAGTTAAGAGGATCTAGAGGGTTATAAGGGCCAAAAATCAGTGAAGGCCTTTGAAAGTCAGGGACAGTGACTCAGCATCTTCATGCCCATCCTCCCCAGGCTCTGAGAGGCTAGCTCGGTCCTGGAGGTCTCTGGCTCCTGCCCCTAGATGCCCATGAGTCATTTCCAAGTGGCTCAGCTTCAGGGCAGAATATGGCTATGGAGAGACAGCTCTTTGGAAGTGAGGGCCTGGAGGGCCAGGAAGGGAACAGCCCCGCACTGCTGTTGGACACCCGTCCTGGCTCCATCTCCCTAGTTAAGTCAGAGCATGAAGGCTTTGGAGGTCCACTTAGCATCACCATTACATAGTAAATTAATTTTTAATTGCTGAGCATTGTGAGTTGGATTTGGCTACTAGGTGACCAGTTTTGTTTTTTTTTTAGATTTATTTATGCATACAAACTGGGGTACAGGCCAGAGGTGTGGGCAGTGAGAGGGTTCACCAGAGACAGAGTGGGGAGCAGAACAGGCAGATCGACGGAAATACACTGCTGAGGGGAGCAGCGGGCGTGGCAGGAGAGGTCTGCCGCGCCATGTGGGACTCTCCCTGGCCAGGTGTCGAACTCGAGTTGCAGCTGCCGATAGCTCCACATCACTGCTGCGCCACCAGGGAGGCCCTAGGTGACCAGTTTTAAGTGAACTTACATTCTTCTATGTTCCAGATATAAGAGTTGATAAATTATCAACTTTTAGGATAACCAAACTATCAATCTGTTTGATCCCAGTATTGTAAGTTAAATAAATTCTTCCTGCCTGATAAAATGTTTCTACTCCATTAAAATAGTCATTCCATATGGTGTATTCTGATACTGCCCAAATTAAATAATGGAGACAGATTAATATAGATTACTACTTGTTCCTAAGTATGGGTGTATTCTCATGGATCTTGGCTGATGGCGCATTTTGCCACAAGCTCACCAACCCAAGTAATTATCACCTATACAAAACTGCCCCATCAGTGCTGTCCGGTTTCAGATGACACCCTTTCTTCACCCTTTCCAAGTTCTCCAACTGCTCAATTTTCTACATCCAGTAAGCCTTACCTCCTTGTTTTGCTACAAGTTAATGGGATTGCTGCTGTCAGATTAAATGTTTCCTTAGCTCTGCTGATACATTGTTGGTCAGTAAAGGTCTAATGGAATGGGCTTTTGTTTGTTCATGTTAGCAAGATTTGTAGATTTGAAGTCAATAGATTCCTCATTGGGTAAGGTGTGACAGCATGGATCAAATTCAAGTTTTTATTTATTTACTTGTTTGTTTATTTGTTTGTTGAAATGGATATCCAACCTTACCAATAATATTTATTGAAAAATTTTTCCTTCTTATTGAATCGACTCACACAAAAAATAGTTGTCCATATTAGGATGGATCTATTTCTTGGCATCTATTCTGTTCCATGACCTAGCAGTCTGTTAAAATATCAGGATTGTGGAAGTCAGTTTTCAATGATTTAACAGTATCTCACAAGCTTAAAGCAGTGATTCTCTTCTCATAGAAGTAAAATCAATAAACTTCTTTGGAAGCATGGGCTTTAGTGACTAACCCTAGAATTTGAAGTTATAAGGATTTTTTTTACATGTTTTTTTTTTTAAAGATTTTATTTTATTTATACATACAAGCTGGGGTACAAGCCAGAGGCGTGGGGCGGCGAGAGGGCTCACCAGAGACAGAGCGGGGAGCAGAACAGGCAGATCAGAAATACACTGCTGAGGGGAGCAGCGGGCGAGGCAGGAGAGGTCTGCCACACCATGTGGGATTCTCCCCGGCCGGGCTTCGAACTCGCGTCGCCGCTGCCGACAGCTCCACAGTGCAGCGCTCAACCGCTGCGCCACCGGGGAGGCCCCCTTTTTTTACATGTTTTTTAAGTTTTCATATTGTTGACAAGCAAGGCTCCCCTCAAAAAATACCATGATCCTCTTCTCTATCCATCTTTCCTCTAGATGGTACTGAGGAAACGTATAGAGAGAAGTAAGACTGGGGATTTTAGTGGCACATCCATGCTTATTTTAATTCCTTCAAAGGTCAATAGGAGCTAAAGATGGATATTCAAGTAGATGGCATGTTATTTGGAGACTGGAAAGAGCCACAAACCAATGTGAGTTCAGCAAATGAGAAAAGGAAAAAGATGAAAAAGAGGAAGAAGGAGAAGGAGGAGGGAGAAATAAAAGGTCAAAGAGAGTCAATGAGTAAAAACATTTAGGGATGGGAAGGATTTAAGATAACCCTTCAAAACTGGACTTCAAAGGCAGCTGAAGATAGAGAAGAAAAGGGAACAGGAAAAACAATTGTGCTGGGGAATAAATATATATAAGAGGAGGAGGCGAGAATGACAATGGCAGGTCATCCTGTTTCCCTTGACACATGACTTCCCTGTGAGCCGTTCAGTCCCCTGCAACATTACACACTTGCTCTGTTCCCATCCAGCGACTGCAGCTGATACATGGCAAAAGGCACCAGTATCTGCACCTTGAGAGAGTGTCTTCTTTGCTGGCACCATTCCGTTGAAACCCATTTGTGACTAAGAAAGAAAACATTACAAACTTTGATTATTTTGTTATCAGCATCCATGAGGAACAAGCTTCGTGTATTATTCCAACACTTTTCTTTATATTTTTCTTTAAATAAAGGTGGAGAAAGCTTTCAGTAAATGTGATCCAGATCCCAACCCTCAGAACATTAACGTTATGGCCTGGCTAGTTTCCAGCTTCACCATGATAGAAAAAAAGCAGCCTCCAATTTAATAACTAAATTAATTTTTTCCTCCCACAACAGCATGTGCAATTATTAAAGTCAGAAAGATCTTGGCAGCCTCTTACACTGGTAAATAGAACGTTGCATTCTCATCATATGATTAATTAATGTTCCTGATTCAAGGAGATATGAAATCGCTTTACATTCCTTGTGTTATTGAATAACCTAATGTGCACTATTGCTCAGCCACTTTTAACAACCATGAGTTAAAAATCTAGTAATAAACCACAAAATTCTAACTTTGCTCTGAAGCACTGTGTTAGTTAAGGGAAACAAAAGTTGAGGTTATGCATGAATGAGGGAGAGAAGGAGTCAGAAAGAAAAGAAAGGATAAAAAGAAGGAAGGAAAATTTGTATTACCTCATCAATTATTAGGGAATCTTTTTCTATTTCCTGCTCATAGTTGCAAGGTTACTTAATGATTTCTTAATGACCTGTTTCCTTATTCTTAAGTCACTAACAATAAAAACATAAACATACCAATAACCAACCATGTGATCCTTGGAAGCTATAATTGATTGGCCCCTGTATCGATTGTCAGGGAATGTTTATCTTTGGGCTTCAAATCACATAAGCAATTCTTCATGTTTAAGTGAGTATTCATGTGTCATTTTGAGCAATCCAAAGGGAAGAAGTTATAGAATATATTGTTTTCATCTCTTATTTACCTGTATTCTGGACCCATAAAAAAGGGATATTTTGTCAACTAACAAGTTGTCTCAATTTTTGCAAAAATTGCAAAAAGACAAGTTATATGCCATACCTCTTACTCTCCTTTTTTTCCTTAAAGTACTAAGTCAGTTAACATATTCTATCCAGAAGGAGCAAATGTCTCTCTCGCAAATAATTAGCATAGTAAGCCTTTCAAACAGAAAACTATCAAATTTTTCAAGAAACATACCCTCTATGTCACTAGAGAGTTGGAAATCCATTTCTTCAAAACTACCTACTTGACTTAACAGACCCCAGAATACTCAAGAGCAGTATGTGGCTCCCCAGTGAAGAGCTCAGCAGACCCAGGAAACGACCTCATCCTCTCAAATGACTAATTCTCATTTGTGGATGGTTAGTAGAGAAAGAAATTCAAGGAGAATGACAAATTGTGTTGCAAGCAGAAACATTTTTTTTAAAAAGTCTAGAAAATTGCCAGGAAATAGTAACCAGCATTTGTAATGTTAAAGAAAGAAAATGCATTTATCTATTTTTAAACCACTTTCCTAGTCTGTCTTCAATATAATGTACATCACAGAATCACTTAAAGTTTGCTTTTTTTTACCAAATAGAGATGCTTTCAAATGGACGAGAATACCCATATATAAATAACATGAAAGAAATAGACTCTGACACTGTTGAATAATTCAGGAATCTGCTGAAAAGAATTTGAGAATTCTACATTCACAAAACCCTAACATTAGACCTTTAATGTTGCTTTCTAGTTAAACTCCTAGAGTACTGATGAGGATTATTGGATTGAGCTAAGATAATTGGGAACAGTCTTAGAAGGGAAAAATGATTCTGGTAAAAAAAAATGACAGTTTTGGTTTTTCCCCTTCATTTCTTAGTATGTTTTGCCTAACGAAAGCACAGACTTTTGTAACCACATGGACTTTACAGAAATATTATGTTTCTCAATCCTCAAGTATACTGCTTATTTCTGTTTACCTCTCATTTCTATATATTTTGTTTGCCTTCCTCCTTAAATATGGCATTTTGTACATTTCTGTATTTTCTAAAATAGCTAATGTGTTTTTTCATTCTGTGAATTTTAATTAAATGGAGAAAAAGTATAATTCAGAAATTAGTACTTATTTTCTATTTCCGAAAAATCAATAAAAACTGAAAAATCTGACAGCATCACCTAGTGTTGGGTCAGATAGTATGAATCTATTCTAAATTCAACCTAGAATTTCTGTGTGACATAAGCAGAACTTTTCATTGTTCTTGAGTCATTTTCTCTCTGTAAAGGAAGTAATACTTCACAGGAAAGTTTATAAGACAGAGATAGGCGAGATTTTTTTTTTTTTTTGGAGAAATAACTTGTCCTCAAAATTCAGTACATCTTTATTACTCACACTACTGTAAAACTAATGTAAAACTATTTTGATTAACAGAAGATGTACTTAGATTTTTCTTCTGTTCTCACCAGGAAAGCATTTAAACTAAGATTAGAGATTCAAATAATTAAGACCCAAGATGCAATGAATAAGTGTCTAAATTAAAATTTGTGACACTATTGGTTATTTTTCTCCTCTAGAAAAATGCCTCCTAATTTTAAATATATACCGCATTAGTATTCATGAAGCACATTTACTTGTACTGTATCTAATTATGGATCAAAAGTGGTTCTAAAAATGTTTCATTAAAGAGAATCTGTGAGGTTAGTAGTAAGAAAACTAGAGTTCAGAGAAAGGTCTGTCAGCCAAAAAGTTCAGTGTTCACTGAGAATATAATAAAAAATAAAAACCAGCCAGAGAAAATTCCTCTCCCTTTAGTATGCAGAATGCACATGCTGGAAGTAGCTTCACCTGCCAGTTGTGATTAATTTGCTATTTCTTACAACGTCTCACTTTGATTATTAATGATAATGATTTGATTTATGAGTTCTGTTCACTGAATATTCTCAATTTTCAAAGATGTACTATTGGAAAAAAAGAGAGAAAAGGCTATTGGGAAGATAGCGACTCAGGTAATGGGATGTGGCATCATTTACCTCTAGATGCTGGTTCAAATCTATCTCCCCACGTTTTCCAAAGGTGTACAGGGAAATCTAAAGGCCGGGCAGAGATAGTGTATATAATGAATGAGAGAGGGATATCATGATCCCACCTCTGTTCTGAGGTTTTGTCTCTTTATGTGTTGTGGGAATAGAGAACATTTAGGACCAGGGCTTCTGGATTTTAAGGCTTTTCTCTGTGCAGAATTATAACATGTAAACCCTGTGACATGAATTGTATATTAGCATATTGCCATTCATGCATATATTAAGTAGCTGAGATTTTTCAGACTGTATGAAAAGATGCTAGTTCTCAGAATAGAATTATGGAGAATTAAGGCAATTAGAGCTCCAAGGGGCAACACAGTGTTGTTTGAATATCATCTTCTCTACCAGCTAACCTCGCCATGATCATAGAAAAGAAAATTTAGTAGAAATTAATTTAGTGCTTTTCATAAATGCAAAAATAACTCTGAAATAATTGATTTTTGAAGGTTGAAAATTACAAAGGCTCTCATCTTCCCGGAGAAATATCTTCCAGAAAAATAAGTGTAAGAAAGAAAAATAATGTAATCTTCTTTGACTACATCATACCTTATGCTGGAAATCAGAGGACCTGAAAAGATTTCAGAGCCGTTAGCACTACCCCTGTAAAGTACCCACAAGGAGCTTATGAGCCTTTCTTCTTACTACGTGTCTTAGTACAAAGTATAAAATAGTAGCTAATCTTATGATTACACTGGTCAACAGTGAGATCATAACTGACTTTAAAAGGCCTTAATCTGTAGTATCTTGGTGTGCTGAACATGAATATAACTCTGAAAATTTTTTATTAGCTCTCGTTTTGATGATATTTCATATAATTCATTTTACATGTTTCACTGTGTAAATTTATCCAGTAGGACTGCAACAACATCCTAAATCAGCCTAGAATGATGTCATGTTGCATAACATTGCATAATACCATCATGCACACATCATCCAGAGTTGATTGCATCATTTTCTGATGCAATGCAATACTACTGCCAGGCGGCTGCTGAAGTAAGCTGCTGTCAGCAGTGACCTATAGAAAGGCCTGTTGGAAAGGTTGAGCATTGAAAATAGTTCAGACTTTGTGTGAGACAGTTTAAGCTACTGTTCCATAGAACTGTTATTATTTTATCCATTTAGGCACAATACAGAACAGTATATGCCTTGAAAGTGCGTTAATAACGTGGACAATTTCTGCTCTATTTGTGGGGAAGTGACATTTGCCAACCAGAAGAAAAGTATCATTTCTCAAGTGAAGAAGGCTTATCATCTTGACTTGGGATGCAAGGTTGGTGACCAGGACAAGCCTTGGGCCTAGCATATATGCTGTGCTACATGGACAACACAACTTTCACAGTGGTTAAATGGCAAAAGAGCATCAGTGCCATTTGCAGTCCCCATGGTGTGGAGAGAGCCAAGCAACCACATAAAAGACTGTTACTTCTGCTTGGTTCCTCCTCTTTCTGGCGGAACAACAAAGCAAAAGAAGTTGAGAATAGTCTACCCAAACATTCTGTCTGCATTGAGATGACCAATTCAACAATTTGCTGTAGATTGATGCGAAACAAGCATGGAATGCTTTTTGCCTAGTGTCTACAAACTTTCTTGGGAATATTAGGGCAGAAAACTACAGGGAACTAGTAGAAGACATGCTGATGCAGTATCAGAAACTTGGCTGCAATATGTCTCTAAAGATCCACTTCCTTCATTCCCATCTGGATTTCTTCCCTGAAAACTGTGGTATGGTGAGTGATGAACATGGTGAACATTTCCAAGATACCGCATCAATGGAACAAAGTTACCAGGGAAAATGGTCCACTACAATGCTGGCTGACTACTGCTGACACTCCCCAGAGATGCTCCTGAACAGCTGTACAAGAGACAAGCGAAGAAATCTAAGTAGTCTATGACTTGATTTTTTACAGGGATTAACCGTAGGCCTATTATTATTGGCATGCATTTCGTGATGTAAACATCAATTTATTGCAGATTATAAAAAACTAGAGCCAAAATTAGAATTTGATTGCCATATTCATGTTTTGAGCACATACAAATTGACAGGAAATAACTAATTTTATTTCAGTGATACAACTTTTGTAAAAATTTGTTGACCAGTGTTATTAGAGTTTCATCAGCTAATCAGTTTAGATCTCATTTTATCCCAAGAACAAATTTTATCCTAACAACAACTCAGCCAACTACTGTTATTCCCATTTATAGATGAGCAAATTAAGGCTCAGGGAAACTAAGTGACTCCCCCAGATCAGACAGCAAGGACATGTACTATACTGACGAGCCCACCTGACCCACAGCACTGTCATGGGGTCCTGCCTGTTCACCCCTTTTACTAATATGGCTAAAAACCACACTTCAGCACCAAGCTTCATCAAGTGAATTTTATCTCTTGCTGATTGGAGAAAAAACTATTGTTTATAATGTGCTCACATAAGGGTGGTAGCTCTTAGCATTTGGAGGAAAACGCTTTCACGAAAAAATGTATGGAAGTTGCTATTCTAGAGGCTCGTATTGAGGTCTTCAAGTTCCCTAGATACTAGGAAAACCCTTTGGTGTCTAAAATTTACTAGAAATCTCTCCCTTACCCACTTGCAGATGTTCTGTATCCAGATTCAGCTAGTGTTTCATATACACATAGAAACCTGGCTACAATGACCAGACCAAGAGCTCCCATCTACATGTTCAAAATTCAGAGCCATTCGGGCCTCCTTGGTGGCACAATGGGTAAAGCACAGCCCTGTGAAGCTATCCAGAGCCACTCCAGCATGAGTTTGACCCCCGGCTCACATGGCGCAGCAGACCTCTCCTGTCTTGCTCACTGCTCCCCTCAGCACTGTACTTCAGTCGGTCTGTGTGTTCTGCTCCCCGCTCTGTCTCTGGTGACTCCTCTCACCACCCCACACCTCTATCCTACACCCCAGCTTGTATGCATAAATGAATAAATCTTTAAAAAAAAATTCAGAGCCATTCTCTCAGAAACTGATTTATGAGAGCTGACTGTATATCCTCATATTAACATTTTATTTTACTTTTTTAAGATTTATTTATTTATGCATACAAGCACTGGGGTGTAGACCAGAGGTGTGGGGAGGGGTGAGAGGATTCACCAGAGGCAGAGTGGGGAGCAGAACAGGCAGATCGACTGAAGTACACTGCTGAGGGGAGCAGTGGACAAGGCAGGAGAGGTCTGCTGCGCCATGTGGGAATCTCCCTGGCCGGGGATCAACTCGTGCTGCAGTGGCTGCAGATAGCTTCATAGTGCTGCGCTTAACTCGTTGTGCCACCAGGGAGGCCCCCCCATATTAATATTTTAAGCATGTTTCCCTGAGTTGGGCTTTTTTAATATGTGAAACAGAGACCTGAAAAACTATGTTTTTCAGTTTCAGGAAGCATCCCCTTAAACGTCACTTGTGGTAGCTCATGATTCTGTAAAGACAGTTCAACAGATATCTGCTTTCAGAGTCTTTTTATTCAACACTCTCAAGGGGAAATATCCACAATCCTGGGATCAACTTCTATGTACATGTTGGCAATTTCCAACTTTATCTTTCCATTCTAGACCTCAAGCTTAATTCCAAACTTGAGACACCACTGCCATATGGGTAACTTCCCTTGGATACTCATGTGAATATCTAAAGTCATTTAGTTATCACTGGAATGTGTTCACTCACAGAACACATTTCCAAAATTCATCTTTCCACCTAAGTCTCTTTTTCCTCCTCTTACATTTCTGTGCACCTTCATAAATTCCCTACCATCTAGAAATGTGAAAATCCTGTATTGTTTTTTTCTTACTGCCAACATCAGTCACAATTTTATTTTCACAATATTTATTTTCTAAATAATTTTCAAATCTATCTCATCCTCTCCACTCAGATTATTAAAAATGCAACTCAGGACCTCATAAGCTCCTGCCTGGCTTACAATGTTGAACTCCTCACTGGCCTCCCTACATTCATCCTGGTCACCCTCACAAGCATCCTCCTTAGTGTCACTTTGTCTCTGACAATGACTCTATTAAGTACACAATTGTACCTCCCACTTGACAAATGTTTTATACACAGCAAACTACATTTTGGTAATAGAGCCAATAATTGTGATCTACTTCCTTTACAGACCTGTAGGAGAATTCAGTGCTTCTGATCCCTAGCTCAGTGTCTGTATTCCACCACAAGGCTTTGCAATAGACTCATTAGTCAGTGTGAATATTTCATATGCTTAATTCAATTCTCCAAAACTAGAGGCAAACTTAACAAATAATATATAATGTATTTCATATGTATATGTATTTATTTTTGAAGCAGTGTAACATATAAGGTATATAGGTAACATAAACCCAAACAACTTATCTTGTTCTCTCATCAAAGGCAGGACTAAAATTTCAAGTGTTGATGTTTTTTCCATGCTCTCCTGTCCAAGACAGTCACTGCAGAGTTGTTCTTTATATTCTTGCTGCACTAGCATAAATAGTTAGAATACACACATATCTTCAGAATATATTTTTAGAGATTTCAGGGACACTTTTGTTTTAGTTGGGTTCTCTAATTCACAAGATATACATGAGTAAGTTACCTTGGGTCGTAGGCTGCTCTTTGGATTCGGTAGCCCAGAAGTGCTAACAGCACGCAGGAAGGCAGGAAAGTACAAAAACTACCAGTCAAGCCTCTTGGAGGTATGGAACATTGATGAAGGTTTAACAGTAATTTTAGCAGTCTGACGGTATGGCTCCACTCACCATTATACTTTCTCTCTACCTGCTAGAAAACCCCAATTACTCTGTCATAATGGAAGTGCTGCCCTTCAATCAGAATTCTCGTGCCAGGCACCTCAGAGGCTGGTAATTAGATTAAAAAAGGATACTTTGGGGTCAGAGGCCAGTCTCTGGACTTCTAAGGGTCACCAGGTCACTTGGCCTTTTCTGCACATCCAATAATTCTAGACACTGTTCCTAAGGGAGCCGTGGAGGTAACAGGCACTGGGAGTGCCCCACATTGCTCTCTGACCAAAGTTAGTTTCAGTCACATACCACAGAAACCTCCCCCCCCCCCAAAAAAAAATAGTGTATAGTCCTGAATCTCTAACTCCAAACTCCTTTGATTCCCAGCAACAGGATGGAGGAAAGGGAGTTCTTCAAACATATCCCCCTTCTCCCTCCTTTAGGGAAATATCTCTGGGTGTTCTGCAATTCTGTTTTATTTCCTTAGCAGCATGTTGTAAGCGAGACTGAGGACTAAACATATTGTTTTGTCAGGGCCCATATCAAGACTTGGCCACTAACAAAGACAAATGAACAGTTCTGTAGAGAACTAGCAAACTCTGGATACCACCATAGGCCCTGCTTCCCTCCTAACCCTAGTTGGGTATTCAATTCCCCTATAATGTAGACTAGAATATTAAAGAAACAATCTTCAAAACTCAAAATATTCTGCTTTATAGGTATTACACTAGGTGAAATTCAAACACAAGCACTTTAACTCAATTTATCTGATTAGTTTTCCATTCCTTTAGATCTTTTCAGAGACAACTGGGCACAACATAGATTTAAAAGTAAGAGATTTCTATCAGCTGACAATCAAGTAGAGAATCAGGAATGCAGGGTAACATTGGGGTGTACAATAGTTAGCAACCTGAGATTGGTCTCTGAACCCCCAAATTATGCTAATAATGTCAATATCATTGTTTTGCATATGTGAAGATCGAAATAGATAATGCAGGTCAAGGACCTAGGATAGTAGTGAGCACAAAATATGTTCTTATATATGAGTCTGAAATAATGTCTGAAACCAGCTCTAGGCAAAATTCTGGATGTAGCCAATTTCAGCCTCGGGATCCTAATCTCTCATGCAGCATCTCTTAGATATCTTTCTCCTTTATCTTTCTTGGGTGACAAATTGCAATGCCTCTGGCTGTCCAGAGGTACCCCCAGATGAACTCTGGGCTTCAAACTTGACATTCCCTCTTTTCAGCACAAAGAACTTTTGATCTCATGTTTTAAGGAGTTTTAACAAAGTATCATTATACAAAAGAAGGAATGGATAAATCGCCTAATGGTAAAATTTTTACTGCATACAAATTTCCCCCCCATGACAGGTGTGTTTACATTTTAACTTAAAATAAGTCCTTTGAGCCAAAAAGGCATATTTTAAGGTATAATGTCAAACATCAACAGAATGGGGGAAATATTTTTAAAATAGAAAATTTTCAACGTGTTTCAATTTCCCTATACAGGTATAAATTTTTCCTTCAATTTTACTAAGACAGATTTAACATACAAAATGTTGCACACATTAGACATATACATTTTGATGAATTTTAACTTAGGCAAGCACCCATGAAACCATCCCCACAAGTAACTTAATAAACACACCTGTTACTTCCAAAGGATATTTTGTGTCCTTTTGCATTTAAAAAAAATTAAAACGTGACTGTTTTAATTTGCTTTCTTGAGCCCTCAACTAGCTACTCTTTCCTCAAATAAAATAAAAAACAAAACAAAAATGCAGAAAAACAAAACAGCACATGTTTTAATCAGAAAAGATATCAAAGGAAGGAAAAAAAGAGTCGGCTCCTGTGTTTTAGGGCTTTAGCTCTAGTCCTTAAAGTTCCAGATATATATAGAGAAAATTTGGCAAACTCCCAAATCACACCAGGAAAGAAGACCATGATGCTCGCAATTATTTAAAAAATATTACTAATATTCCAGCAGCTGTCCTGCCCACCTGTGCTTATGCAGGTGTTTCTTTTCATAAACCTGTCCCTTCCTGGGGCAGCTCGTTCTGCCCACTTGTGTCTGTGCGAGCATGCTTTCCTTTCCTTTCTTTTTTTAATAATAAACCTGCTCTTTTGGATATATAAAAAAAATTCTTACTCGTGTTCCAAGTTCCAATATCTCCATTACATCATTTCCCTAATCCTGGAGTCACTTATTTTCATTTAGAGTTCAAGCAGAGAAAATTAGAGCTCCAGAAACATGCTCAGGTAAAGATGTAAGGTGTTTCTGGGTTCAACAGCAAAGTGCAGAGGCAGGTCACTCCCCTGATCTCTTCCTTTGGATAAACTCCCATATTTCATTATTGTCATTGGCATTTTTAACATTTTACCACTACTCCTTCAATGATGCAAATATCCATATTGGAAGTACAAGTTCCAAGACATTTAGATTTACTGCAAAATGTTTAAAAAGAGAATGATGAACAGAACAATGTTTCCATGTAAAATGAATGCATAGGTGCTTTGGTAGAAACCCAGGATTCCCCTTGCTATGTTCTTCTACCCCATCATTTCACACACACACCAATCTTTGGGAAGGGAAATAACACTACCTACTCATGGGGTGGGAGGCACTGAGGACCCAGGAAAAGCCTTCATAATTTGCCAAAAGACACATTTATCACATTTTTGTTTAATGCTTGTTCAATGGGTTTTGCTATATTGGAATTCAAAGTGTATAAGGACAAAGTAGTCAATTAATACCAGCTATCTTACAGAACATGGATTCTATTTCTTGTCCAATCATAAACTGAGGATTAAAACACAAAGCCCAGATATATTTTTTTTATATCTACTGAAGTGAAATCAAAGAGTATTTTTTGAAGGGCAAGATCTCATTGCATTGCACTGGGAATCAAGCCCTTGTTATACTTAATGGATGTTCTATGCCAAGTTCCCCAATCCCTGGGGGTGAAAATTTCCCCTAAAAATACCTGGAAAGAATTCAAGGCTGCTCAAGGCTTGAATAAAACTTTACTTGATGTGTATTGTACATTTTTATTACCCCAAGATGATATGTTATAATTACCTTCTTAAATCATGTGAGAAAAACTTAAACACATTATTAACAAATGATAACATTACCAAACTAAACCATTTTGGTGCCTGTCTCTCCAGAGTAGAGAAGAGTAAATACCAAACAGACCAAGAAACTAGTAAAGATATCAGTAAACATGCCTACTATTCAGCATGATTCTACCAAAAACCACAAGATGTAAGAGAAACAAGTTAGCCTCTGCTGGAGCTATGTAGTAAAAGACAGGAATCCTTTGGAAATATGCACAGAATCATGAGTGATTTTGGATGTTCCATAAGTAACTAGCCAAATCAAAAATATTTTTCCCAGAATAAATTGAAAAAGGAAAACTCTCCGCAGATGATTATTTGTTTTACTTCCTAGTAAGCAGGTTGAATCATTAACATCACTGAAATGAGCAGACTAAATTTCTTATGGTATTCGGAAATAAAAGAGATGGAAGTTAATTTACTTTCTTTCCTTCACACTGCCTGAGTTCAAGCAACATGAAGTATTAGAACTCACTCTAAGAAGCAACCAACTTAAAATTTCTTACATTTAAATACACACTATGAAGTCTTTTAAAGTAAAGGCATCTTTTGAAATTTGTGAAGATGGAAATAAAGCTAGTAGCCAGAAGGGCACTGCAGTTGTCTGGATAGCGTTGAACATTTTTGGAGGAGGATTGGAAGGGCGGTTACAGTCTCATGTCCTGGCATCTTTCAGGCTGGTGGGTACCCACAGAGCACAAGCAGGCAGAGGCAGGTTCTCACCAGGAGCCTTCATGGGGTGTTCTGGAAAGGGCTGGCATCCAACTGGAGGTGATGAACCGTAGGTGGAGGCTGGCTCCTCCATTCCTTGATTGAAGATCAAAACAGATTTGGTTTTTGGCAAATGTCTTTTCGAAATCAAAACTTCAGAGCATTTAAAAATTATCCTTTAGCAATATATCAAGAAAGATGAACTGGAAATGATTTTGTAGGAACTTGCAATATGAAATTCTGGCAGAAAGAGACTGACATGGTTGATAATGCTAATTGGTTACCCAGGATCCTAGAGTGTAGAAGTTTATATGAAGGTGGAGGAGAAAAAAAATGGGCTTGTATATTTCTGATCTTGGTAAAGCTGCATCAACTGTAGTCACATAAGTCTAAAAACTGTTAATTATGAATAAAATATGGCAGTCATTTAGACCAGTACCCTGTTTTTTCCCAGACTTTTAAAAGCTGGTGTAATAAAAGAAAGACTGAACCTAGGAACAATGAATGCTGCGTGGGTGACATAATCCACATGAGAAAGTATATTTTTTATTGTATGTACAATATAAATATTAGACATTTCCCAATAGTTCACTATATAAAAAGGGTTGATACTGCAATTTATAAATCCCTTGGGAAAAAATACACGAGAAAATTGTGTTCATAAATATTTCTGTACTATTTCAGAAAATAATAGAAATGATTCCCTTTTCTTAATCTTTCCTTTATTCTTTGAGATTTGTGATCAATTCAGATTGGTCAGAACTGGCCCCTAAGGTCATCAAAAGACATAATATCTGATGCATATCTCTGCAGTAAAGGCAGTCCTTTAATCTCTCAGAAATAGGCAATAAAATATGCTATTATCATAAACTCACATCTTAACTGTCAATAATTCAGAGGCTGGAGCAATCATCTGGACAGCCCAGAAAGTCAATTTAGACAATTCTACAACCACATTTCGTACTGAGTTTATTAGATAGTTCTGCTTTGCTCTGCATCTGGGACATAGACATGATCCAAGTTCATCAAAAAGTTCTCAAAGGAGAATTAAATCCCTAAAGCCTGGTCCCAAAATGTGACTATTTGGAACCTGCATAAATTCACTGAAATAAATTATACAAATCTCATTCTTGGATGACTGCACTAGAATATTTAACAGGGAAAGCCATAACCTATAAAAATTTCATTTTAGCAAAATTTTAGTCAATGTCTTTAAAGTTGTGAAACAATTGAATATAATAAAATGGGAAACAGATTTCCAGTTTGAGTTCTTTCTCAGACAAAATGTATAACTTGAAAAAAGTTATGTTATCTGTTCTTACACATAGTAACAAATCATGCACAAATGTGGACCCTTCCCTCTACTCCAATCACATGGAAATACACCATATAATTTTAGGAATTTATGTTGATTAGAATAAAAAATAAAAGTGCATACATATTTAAGAAAAAAATCTGGCTTAAAAGCAAGACAGGAAATTTCCAGGGGCTAGAAGTGGAAAGGAAATATCCTAGCAATAAACAGGAGCTGGAGTTTTGTGGGCCACAGTAGTGCCGACACCCTAAAAAGTTTTGGAACCATAGCCATAAGTTCAACATGACATAGGACACTGAACTCTATTCACAAGTCTGTGACCCATCAATTCACTGTTATTTTGTTTTTACAAACAGGAATTCAGAATACCCCCAAGCAAGTTTTCTAGCTTATGACTAATCTCAAGTACCCTCTGCTGACCATGAGTAGATATAGTGTCCAAACCACTATAAAATCAAGAATATGGGTCTTTGCAGTGCAGGTAATTCAGATTTGTTCCATTCAATTTATCAGATTCTTTTTGTTATGACACTATGTTAAAAATAACATGCAAACCTAGTTTGAGGCCTATGAATATTGTGTGTCTTATGTAGAAAATGTCTATGGAATGCATCCTAAAGCTTGACTATACAAGTTGTATCCAATAGAAAATAATTCCTATAGAAGTTGAACTTAGAAAAAAACCATTAGAAAACATATGAGAAATTCTAGTGTTGAGACCATAAAAGGACCTAACTGTATAAAGACAATGACATGTAAGGAATTAGACATTATATCAACATCTTAAAAAAGCTTTATAATAGGTAAGTTTACATTTTCAGAGATTTAAGAAGTTGTTCTAAAGCCCCTTTCATCTATGTATTCTATCTTTTTAATGAGAAGGAGAAAAAAAGGCTAGGTAAATGATCTTGAAGCAGTTTTTCCAGAGTTTGAGAGTATTATTTTCTTGAGTACCTTAGGGGTCCTCCCTCTGCTATTCCTAGATCAAATCCACTCTTAGTCTATATCAAGGGGGTTCTGTGCTAGATTTTACTTGAAGAGGGCTTCTTAAAAATTAAAAATCTAAAAATAAGTGTAAATTTAAAAATCAAACAAAAGAAGCAAAATGAAATTTGAAATCCAATTAGAAAGATAAAAGTAACAGTAATGTAATCTGTGGTCACACAGTAAGAGCCATAGTGTTGTATAGAACTTTGCATATATCTCTGACTTTTCTTCATTTTTGTTATTTTTTCAATAGAACTATATCGAGTGTTTTTGGCATTTTCTTTGCTATCAACTTAGTAAGACTATATAAAATGCTAAGTAGAAAACTGAATAGAAAAAACAGTATTTGCAATAACAATTTTCATATATATTCAGTTTTTCAAGGTAGTATGTAATTACTAGGACACAAAAAATCAGATGACTTCACATACTCAAGTTTAATTCTTATCTCTTGAGTCATGCTACCTTAGTTTTCTTAAAATATTGACCGACCAATTTTGGTTTTAGTGCTTAGCTGTATTGATGATGCAACAATATACAATATTGAAAGTTCCAGTATGGTGACTAAAATCAAAAGTGTAAGTAGTACCTCTTCCTTTTGATTTAGTTGCATGGCATATGGGGGAAAATTAAATTTTGGAGAATAAAGCAATTATCATTTATGGTTTAGGTATTGAAATCAGCCTATAGTTGTAGACAGGATTAAGTAATTAGTTTGGAAGACCTGTAAAAGTATTTTAAATATATCATAATTCAAGAATCCTTATATTTTAATTGGATGTTTAGTATAATAATCTGAAATTATTTTTATGTCAGGGTAATGAAAATGCAATAAAAAGTTTAATTAACAAATATTCAGTGGATAAGAAGATAATGGAAACAAACTTTAGGTGAATACTATCATGTCTTATGAATGTATATTTAATACACCATCAAGAGTAGTAATTAAGGATAATCAAAGAACATTGCTATAGAAATATATTAATATGATAATTTCTTTTTAATTATTTTTAAACATTATATCCAAGTATCTTAATGCATTTTCTAGTACCAATTAGCTCTTAATAAAGCAAGTACTTCCCTTTATTTTTATTATGATCTAAACTGAGTCAAAAAGGAGAAAATTGTCTAGCTATTTCACAGACTAGAACAGTGGTTAAATAGAAACAGGTCATATACCAGATCTGTGTCAAGAAATATAAATGCTGAGTGCTTTAGCAAGTCCCCAAAATACCAAATGTTATAATACATAACTACAACAACAACAAATAGCTGTATTGTGGTGCTGATGTTGACATCTTTGAATGCACATTCCATTAATTAAATAAGTGACTTTTTCTTGCTAAGTCCCATAACTGTCACATTCCAGTTCATGTCCATGCAAAATTACAAACCCATGTAATTCCAGCATGCCATACTGACATTTCACAAATTAAAAATTAGTCACGTAAATTCCAGAGATTTATAATATTTTCCTCAGGTGCTAATTTTGAGTTTAAAACTGTTTACAAACTAGTTCTGTTCTAGGACAGGAGAGCAGCACCACAGAACCCCCAAACCTGCCTGCTCTAAATAGGTTGTGCCATCCGCCACATTAAGACAAAACATGTATAACCTTTAATGAAAGGAACATTTATACAATTAGTGTGCAATATAGAAAAGACTAAGAATAAAGTTTCCAAATCAAGCACTTGAAGTTACCCATCCCCTCACGGGTAAATGTTCAGCGAACGGTTGGCCCAAAGCAAGGCCCAAAAGTCTGCCACAAGTCTAAAGCACCTTCCAGTAGGGACCCATAAAAAGGGTCAGAAACAGCCAGACAAGTCTGGGAGGAAAAGAGCAAAATCAAAATCAAGATAAAAGCTGCCATTGATAATCTTTCCACAGGTCTCTTACCCTCATCTGTTTCAACCAGTTGAGGACCAAGAAGCAAATGCAACTTCTTCACATGTCTCTCTGTTCCACGTGCCTCCTCCATGCCTCCTTTTTGCTCCGCATCCTTCTTCCTTTTCCAATCTCCTTTCCACCTTCTTCTCCCACCCCTGCTCAGCTCCACCCTCCCTAGGGTGAGGCAGGGAACCTGGAGCCTCCTCTTTTCCTGGGGACCACCCTGTTATAGTCCTTTAGTATCCTTAATTGTGGCTGCTGGGCAGGAATGCTAAATGTATCCAAGTCAATTCTTAACCTTCATTGAAAGTTCACTATACTCAGGAACTCTGCCTAGAGCTTTATGTATATTGCCTTTGTTTAATCTACAAAATAATTCAGAAGGTTAGGTACTCTACTGTTTATGATTCTATAAGGTTATAATTCTTGGTGACTAGTCAAGTGTACACAGCAGTGAATGATCAGGTGACCAATAACTTGAGGGGGAAAAGGATATTTTATACTTCAAAAGTTTTCTTTTCATTTGGAATGTTAAATGCTAGAAGACTCAGATTATAGAGTTTATATCAAAAATCAAAATATGAGGAGAATCCACAATGAAATAAGAACAATTTTCCCACATGAAGAGGCTATAACATGATCTGGGACTAGCAAAATCTCAGATTAAAGAAAGACAATTAAAGGCTAGTATAAGATTCCTATCTCTCCCCCACTTACGCTCACATTGGTTTAAGGCAACAAAAGTTAGAAGTTTAATCAACAAAACCCATAGATAACATAGAGGAAATACAAGGACAGAAGGGCATTTACATTATTCTGCAGGTGGTAACCTCAGGCTACAAACATTTGAGAATGGACCAAGCATTAAAATAGCAAAGGCTGGAGAGATAACGGCAGCGCCCCAGGGTGGTCTCAGATTACCTCTGGTCCAGAGCGTCAGCTTGTGATGTGAGGGACCATCTAAAATTTTCATATTCATTTCCATGAAGTGGCCAAGATCATCATTCAATTGAAAGAGGCTTTGGGATTCTAAGAAAATAATCTTAATAGGTAAACAGCATGAATCACACAGCATAGAGGACATACTTCAACAAGAGAATTCAGAGGTAGATGTAGTGGTTGCAGATGTGAAAATCAAGGCCTGGACATCAAGTAGACCATCCCCTAGCCTCTGAGGACAGAAAAATACTCCTCTCTTTTTTCTGGAGAGACCCAAGAAAAAAAATAGCTGTTAAGAGGGAGGAGAGAGGAAGAATTGTCATTGATTAATTATTCATAGGAATAAGTATTCAAACAGGTGGTGACTGAATTATTATCATGAAGATTATATTTTTCTGTTTCTGAGTGGAAACAAAAATCTGTAATAGGGAATGCCTGCGGCCTGAACCATATTTTCTCATAAAAAGAAGACCTAAGTTTATCTCTCTCAGCTACTTATCAAAATTCTTAGTATTTTCTCTCATATTCTCCCTGTTGCATATTTTTATTTGCAGCAATGGATTTCCTGACTCCTGCTGTTATTGCATCTCTTATAGTCTCTGTTTTATCCACCACAAATTAGCATTTACAAATATAGGAAACTAATTAATATTTTCTCCATCAGCATTAGTCCCACATACTTGTTATAAAAGAAGCTTTACAGTTTTAGAAACCTTATCAGTATCTTTGTCCTTATGTGCTAAAAGAAGAAAAAAAAAACTATAAAATTTCTTGTTAAAAAAGAAGCAGAAAATACTAGAAACTATAGAGCAGATATAGATCTATATCTCTAATAGCTATTAGATATTTTTTTAAAGTGTATGGATGCGATGATACAACTTTGTTTCTTAGTATCTTTAGCTTTTACTAACCACTCTTACATGCATCATTTAATTTCCTACCTATAAAATACAAATTAAATAAGATGACAATAGCTCTAGTTTTAAATGATAATGTTAAAATTCAGGCAATTTAAATTATTAACCCAAAGCTACACAGCCAGTAATTGACAGTAATGACCTCTTCCATGTACTGTACACTTTTTGTATTACATTATCATTGACACTTTTTGTATTACATCTCATTGGCATACAACATTATGCCTTACTAGAATACATCCCTCACATCTCCTATTTGTGAGAAGCAAGAGAACTTTTGAAGGTAAACTTAAGGAACTTAATAGATGATGTCAGCATCTCCAGTCATCCAACTTTGAATCAAAATATTTTTTTGGACATTTGAATAACAAAAATATAGGTTGCCATTCATAGAAAGTAAATCTAAGGAGACTTCCAGAGATAAAGATAAAGAACTGATATAAGTGTGTTCTACTCTATTAACATGAACAGGGTCTACTTTGAAAAGAGTATTATCTTGTACACCTAAGCTGACTTCAGATGAAAATAGCCTTAGTTTCAGTTTGGTCAAAACCCATTTATTTTGGAGCTATCCAAGGTGCTCATCTCAGACCATAGTTGTCAGCTTACCAAGCCTTTCTAACAACCTTCCTGTTTCTATTATATTAAAATGAATGACTTTGACATCTTTTGGTCAGGTCTCAATGCTTTATTTCATAGTTGGTTATAAAGGGTTCAATTTCTATAAAGAATATACATCCTTGCTTTTGAAAGTAGTCAGTGGGAACATTTATAGGAATAGGTAGAAGCCATTTAAACAAGTCAATGATTGACTATGGTTTATACAAGCTAAATATTGAAAATCTCTAAGACTCATACTTCAGCCAAAATTGTTGATATTTATTTCTGTATTTTTAAGACCTGACTCTACCAGGAGTGTGAACTTATAAATGTCTCAGTATGTTTGATATTTTTAACTACAAGTTAGATTAAGTAAAACGATAAACATCCAGATGCACATACACACACAGATAGAACAAATATTAACCCTATGATATTTTCTACTTGATTTTATTTATTGGAAAGAAAACGTTCTGATTATAACCCACTAAATTGATTTCATGACCCACTAATGGGTTCAAATCATAATATTAAAAAAAAAAGAGGTTGAAAATTACTATAAATGTCTAAGCTCATAGGCTATATCTGTTACATGTTTTATTCACCATCACTATGTTTACCATCTTATCCTAAATATATGCCTACTGCTGGCTCTCCTGTATTTTAATAATCTTATCCCCAACAATTCCCTTTTGAAACATGCTCTAATTGTCATGTCCTTAAGAGACATCTGCCACTAACCCGAGACTTCATCCCGCCCATCCAAAGACAAATGATAAGGTTAAAGAGGGCATGGAATGGGGAAAAGAATTGAGGATCTGAATTACGATTGCTACTAGAAAGAAGAAATGATCAAATATAGCTAAACCCTTGCATGATTTTCCTCTTTTTCTCCTCCTTGTTCTTCTCTTTCATCTGCTTTAGAAACATAAAAGCAAACTTTTCCTGCAAACAACTCTGTTGTCAATGATTACTTTTCATCTGGGAATTTTACAAATACCAGCTAGTTTGTTTGCTTTACAGTAACTTTAAGGTCTGTATCACTATCTTCATTTTGTAGGTGTGGAAACTTGGCTTCCAGAGGTTAAATAATTTTCCAGTGATGAAACAAGCAAGATAATTGTTTTTAAAACCCCATTGAGTGAGGATAATAATGGACAAATAGGAATTTGTTACTAGTCCATTACATAACATCCAGTTCATGAACATGCACAGTCAAAGAAAACATTCTAAACAAGAATGTGTTAAGCAAGTAAACAATATTGAAGCATCCATCATTACTTTTAAAAGCTGTTATATCCTTAATCTTCCTGCTATTGCATAATTTAATAACTGAGTGACATTATTTTAACAACTCTAGGTACAAGATAAACAATCTTATATGATCTCCTAATGAAAAACCAAAGTGTGTGTCTACTTTAACTATAGCACAAGAATTTGAAGTAACTGTTCTGAGTATCACAATGATCAAGTTAAAGTTCATTTTATTCATTCTCAATAAAAGTAACTTATTAAGGGAATAAAACACCCAGTTTTCCTGTACCCCTTATTCTTTCCATAAGTTTCAGAAATGCCAATGGCTATTTCAACAATTGAAGAGACAATGAAAAAAAATATTAAGAACTAGAAATGAAGCCAAGGTAATTTAAGGGCTACTAAGGGAATTAAGAAATAATAAGGCAAGAGCATAAGGCTCAATCCTTTTTTGTATATATAAATGATAATATTTAAAGTAACAATAAAATATAAAAGCAAACAGTAAATATAGAAGTTGCTATGTCAAAATGATGCACTAAGTTTTTTCATGGGGAAGGAGTTTCTAGATTAGTGAAACTTTAGAAGATCTAAAGAGTCACTCAAGTGAAAAATGAAGGGTTAGAAAACAATAATAATGAGGAAAGGTCCTAGTTAGAGCTATTTTGGCAAATGCAAAGAATGTAAATGCTGACCAAGAAAGTCTTCAAATTAAGTCACATGTATTATAAGGAAAAGGCTGGTTATTTTCTTCGATAATGCATATACTAGACTTTAGTAAAATAAATTTTGTTTGATACAAGTTATACATTTAAGAGTATTCAATTAAGTCCATATTTTGGAGTAAGAGGTGACTATTAATACAGCGCACTAGATGGTGACTAACATAGCAAAGGAAATCAAGACAGCCTAGGTGTTCACACTACATTTTACCTCTAAGACTTTTCAATTCTCAAGCAGTGATTATTTCTCCACATATATTCTAGCTCACTTTTGAATATAAAGGTTTAACATTTGTGGTTCATTAGTCAATAATTTCCAATCATTTCCAGATGAGGGCAAAATTTTAAAGAACAGCAAAAGGCAGCTTGTAGCAAGAGACAGTTTTCCAGATGCCTCAGTTCACACATAGAGAAGATAGAGCAGGTCAATATCATGGCACACAGAAAACAGGAAGTCCCAGCCCATAGTTGGAAAACCCCTCCACAAATTGGACTAAAGAAAACCATTCTCTTATTGATATTGATGATTGCTAGAAATGATTGTGTTTATAACCTGTCAAGTACCTCATGTGCATGATCTCAACCCATCTTTCAACACAACTTATAAGATTAATAGCATTATTACACTAATTATTTGACTAATATTACTAAATTAATATTCAATCACAGTTCTCTTCTAAAACACTATACTTCATGGACTGCACCCACCATGTGATGGAATAAGGAGGTTTGGATCATTCTCTCCCATAAGCACAACTAGAAAGAAACTTTAAGTAGAATAAAATTAGCTCAAAGGAAATCTGGCTGTCTATTCATAGAGACATAGGGTGTTCCTGGAATTTGTGTTGCCTGCGTGGGGAAGGTGATTGAAGAGGCAAGCATGGGTATAAACAGGGGTGAGAGGGGTTGGGGCTGGCCACAATTTTTACCAGGATGGTGAATATCACCAGAGGAACTTTTGGGGAAAGGAGTGGCATAGATGGATGTTCACATTCATGGTGTTACAATGTGGTTCCCAAGAAGTCAAGAGTCATGGGTTCAGTCTTGGGAAGAGTGCCTAGGACAGGGATAAGGGACACTCCCTCTCCTGCCTTTGGAAAGATCAAACAAAGGGAAAATTGGCAGTGACACTGTACTCACATAGTTGACCCAGACTCAGTCATAGAGATTTGGACAGTGCGTAGAGTAAGTGGAAAAATCCTCTTCCTACTCTCTGAAAAAAGATGGAAGTAAGCAACAGGCAGTGGCTGTCTGTCTCCACCCCCCACACCCCGGGGGTGGAGGTCCAGGTAACTGTGGACATTTCTGACTGTAATGCAATAAGGTAGAAAATTAAGAACAACAGGAATCTTGGAAAAAGCAAAAATGTTTGAAAACTAAGCAAAATAATTTATGAATAACTTCTAGGTCAATGAAGAAATCAAAGAAAAAACTGAAAGTATCTTGAGATTAATAAAGAAACAATTTACCAGACCCCATGGGACTCTCCAAAATCAGTATTATGAGGAAAGTAAATAAAATATAAACTTTACATTAAAAAATAAATAAATCTCAAATAAGCAATCTAGCTTTAAAACTGAAGGATTTGGAAAAAGAAAAAAATGAAAACAAAATCATTAGAAGGAAAGAAATTAAAATTTACAGTAGAAATAACTGAAATAAAACTTAAAAAGACAGTCCAAAAGATCAGTGAAACCAAGAGCTGGCTCTTCATAAGCCAAAACTGACAAAAGCTTAGGTACCTCCACTAAGAAAAGAAGAGAAAAATCCCAAAATAAAAAAAAAATCATTAATGATTCTCGCACAGGAGTATTGGTGAGGGATGAGTGCAGCAGGCACACATAGGGCAGTGTGAGAGTGTAACCCCAATTTATATAAGTATTCAAACAACTGACAAAATAATAAAAAAAGATGAACAAGGAAAAATGAAACATTAAACTTCACTCTCTTTTGAACAGAAATATAAATAAATACCTTAAAATTATATAAATTGTTCACGGTCACTAAACAACTTGGTAGTAACCAATATTTTAACTCTAGGAAACATTAGACTAATGAAAATTCATGGGTTAAAAAATGTCAATACTGCGAGCATTTTATCAGTGGAGGAAAATGTAATAAGTATTTCCCATCTCAAATTCTCTTGTACTAAATCAGTATTTAAATGTCTTTCTGGAAAAAGGCCCTTAAATTGCAGGCATTTTTTATTGGTACATTTATCTGAGTAGTTATCTAAGAATGGCAATCTAAATAAAAAGAGAACATAAATATCTTTGCCTCTTAACAAAACCAAAACAGAATTAAAAATTAAATAAAATTTAAAAAAATTAAAATCTGGCTTGCATATGATTTTAATAAGAAACTCTATGTCATCAGTCTTTCTAAATGTATTACCAAATAAGAGATTTCAGATAATTTTCAGTTCACAGTACAATTCTTTGAAATTAACCCACAAATTGGTTTTACTTCATATTTATATTTTATCAAACCCATCTTTCTGACGTAGACATTTCTTTTCTTGGGATTCTTACAAAGATAGTTATCGTGTGCAGAGTATACTCTAGCCTTTGGTGGTTTTAATCTCAGTTTAACATCTTCGTGTTTAGTGCATTTCTTCTCTTTCATCTGATCATGTACGTCGCTAAGATGTCAAAATTGAAGTCTTTGACTTATCAGTCATAGGTTCTAGCCAATGTGTCAAATGCTTCAAGGCTTAAAATTCATTTTAACAAATAATATTTAAAAATTCATCATATTGATAACATTGAATCTTAATAAGTGAAACTTAAAGTTGGAGTCACAGTAAAATATACTTTCTAAATACAAATGGAATTGAATAATTTACTCAGAGGCATGAAATAGATAGGGATTTTGTTATAGATTGTACTGTTAATTCAAGTACAATTCATTTCAGTAATAATTTGACATTTTTGGTATTGAAATTTTTTTTATTATTTTATTATTATTATTTTTTGATTTGTGTCTTTTACATTACTGTATATTCCCCATAGGTTTCCCACCACCAATTCACCCATGTACTGTCACCACAGTCCCTTGTGCTCCCCTCTCCCCCGTTCTGAGCCCCAACCCTCCCCACTCTGTCGCTGATTGTCGCTCTTGTATTTGGTTCCCCTATATTCCTGTTATAAGTGAGACCATTCTATATTTTTCTTTTTCCTTTTGGCTTATTTCGCTGAGCATGATCCCTTCTCGTTCCATCCATGTCGCTGCAAATTGCACGTGTTTATCTTCTTTGAATGCTGAATAGTATTCCATTGTGTATATGTACCACATCTTCTTTATCCAGTTTATTGAATTTTCCCAGAAAGAATTTGGACTAACCTGTCTATAAGAAATAACGTTTGGCCTCCCTGGTGGTGCAGCTGTTAAGCGCTGTGCTGTGAAGCTGTCAGCAGCGGTGACTTGAGTTCGACACCCGGCTGGGGAGATTCCCACAAGGTGCGGCAGATCTCTCCTGCCTCACCCACTGCTCCCCTCAGCAGTGTATTTCCATCGATCTGCCTGTTCTGCTCCCCACTCTGTCTCTGGTGAACCCTCTCGCCACCCCACGCCTCTGGCCTATGCCCCAGCTTGTATGCATAAATAAATAAATCTGAAAAAAAAAAACCATAACTTTAAAAAAAATAACATTTACTTAATCTATTTTATAGAAAATGTTCTAGGTCACATGTTTGTGAGCGAAGCTAGCTACTGTGTTATTTTTCCTCTCTTCATGATGTGTACCCTTTAGGAAACCAGCAAAGTTTTCCCATATTGATGAAAGGTTAAAATTTCACTTAACTCAAAAACAGCAACAATAAATAAGGCAGCAATTACATTTACAGTTAGCTAAAACTTCAGAGGTGCTTAAAAAGCAACTGTTTTAATTCTTGGGATATTCACCTCTTTGAAGAGACTCATAACAGAGTTCCAGACCTTCTCAACAGACAGCTCATTATTACAGGATGTCTATGCAAATTGTGCACTGACTATGGGCCCTAGGGCGAGGTTTTTTCTGTTTTCTGTCTCTGGTACTAACCTAGTGTAACTTGCCATGTAACTGCCCTCTTGCCAGTAATGTTAATGATGGTGATTATTAGTAATAACTCTGAGTAATGAGGTTTTCTTCCTTGTACTCAAAATAATTGCTCCATGTAAATCCACAGCAATTTTCATGGTAAGATAAAGATTAGTAACATTAGAAAGTTGGCAAATGTTACTTATAGAGGCATTTTACCTAATGATCTAATCCATCAGTTTCCAGTCTTTACAGTCTTGAGACTCACTACACACCAAAGATCTACCCTTTTTTTCGCAGAAATACTAAGAAGTAACTAGTCACTAAGTTATATCTTTAGGAGATTTTTTTTAAAAATTCCCTGAGAATGAAAATTCTAGTTTAACAAGGGAAGTCTATGACTGCAGGAATATAGAAAGTTTACTTTTAGTCACCAAACAGAACAATACTTTAATTAGTCATTAAGCATTTCTTATTTTTAGAAAAAAAGTTTTCTTAAATGTTGACTTCTGCAGAAATTCAAGATTAATTTCTAACCGTGTGAAACTCATAGTCAGTTTATCAGTCATGTGAACTGAATTATGAGGGAATCAACAGGAGTTGGAAAATCAGCTACACTATTTTTCTGTCTATTTACTTCTATTATATTCCAGAATCTCCAATGAAAAAGAAAGATGATGTGTAGGGAGAAAGTTACTTACTGCTATTGGTTTTTCTATCTAATATTTCTTTTTTTTTTTTAAAGATTTATTTTTTATTTATACATACAAGCTGGGGTACAGGCCAGAGGCGTGGGGCAGCGAGAGGGTTCACCAGAGACAGAGTGGGGAGCAGAACAGGCATATCAGAAATACACTGCTGAGGGGAGCAGCGGGCGAGGCAGGAGAGGTCTGCTGCACCATGTGGGATTCTCCCTGGCCGGGCGTCGAGCTCGCGTCGCCGCTGCCGACAGTTCCACAGCGCAGCGCTTAACCGCTGCGCCACCGGGGAGGCCCTCTATCTAATATTTCTAACTTGACAGTTCACCCTGAGAAAGAACTACTGATTTCAATGAAGAGGAACAGGAAGGTTGTGCGTTTTGGCTCACTTGGCTTTTTTTTTTTTTTTTAATACTTTGTGCTATTGACAAATAGGACAGATTGCCTAGAGATAAGACATCAAGTTCATATCCTATGAAATTTCCAAGGTTGTCATTCTTAGGTAATCAAATCTTTTCAAAATAGGGAAGGTAGAGTGGGTAACAGTCCATGAGATTATATATCTCACTAAAGAGTCCTCAGAATAAACAGGAGTATAAATAGAGATAAATAATCCATTAGTAAGTCCGTATCTGTGGTATATGAATTTCCCTCACATACTTGGGTTTATTTCTAGGTATTTATACTTGCTTGTCTGTCACAATACTGACATCATCACCTTTATTTATTATAATATAATAGAAAGTCATTCTTCAGTTTCATTCTTCTCCTTTAAAAATGTCCTAGCCATTTGGCATATGAATTATAGTAACCTCATTAAATATCATGAAAGATTGTGTTTTTATCTGAATTGCAGATTAATTTGATTAGAATATCCATTTTTATAGTTCTGAGCCTTTCTCATTAGTGACTACAGTATATATTTATTTCCAGTATATATTTAATTCAAAAATAGTTTGATTTCCTTGATGGACTCTAGTGTTTCTTAGTGATCTACTTCAGTGATCTCTAATCTTTTTTTTTTAATTTCCTATAGTCTACTTTCTTTATATGGTGATTTTTTTTTTATTTGGACATAATTATTTTAATATTTAAGGTATTATAAGTACCCTCAAGGATAACTTTAACTTGCATCAAATAAGTTTCGCTATATAATACCTTCTTAATCATTTAGTAAACATGTTTATGAATGGTATTGAGATTTCCTATAAATACATGAGTTCTATAGTAATTCATTGTTTGCAGATATGTAATAATGCAACTGTATAGGAATTTCTTCTCTTTTTTACTAATTTCAAATTTATTTTTATTATAATCCAGTATAAGTAGACTCAGTTTCTTTGTTGTTAGAAAATATTTGTTCTTTATTTCTAGACCCATACCCCACTTAAATCTGCATGTTTTCTTAGCAATGTTTTTCAGCTTCATTTAAGCAAAGAGCTCTACCTCAGCACTAGCTTTAGAGCAAGAAATTAGTTCCTGTATTCTTTATACTCTGGAGACCTTTTCCTGTTCATCACCCCCTGAGTGATGATGTACTTGAAAGAGGTACAATATACTGGTACAATAAAAGCCAATTGGGTAAGCCCCTGACTTTAGTCCCACTTATGGTTGTGTACTTCAGTTCCATTTACAATCCAAGGAAGTATTTAACTGTTTGTCAACATATTATGACATTTATTATTTCTCTATAAAATATTTTAACTATTAACACTTGAAATTTAAAATATAAATAGGTATATCAAATGATAGATTTGCTATAACATCTTGGCTTGAAATCCATGATATTACTAATCACTTTATTAACCATCTAAGTTGGAAGCTATTATTCCATTGGACAGGCAGAAGTTAAAAAACCTACCATTCAGACTTAATTAGACCTTTTAAAGAGAAGAGACAATTACCCAAGAAAATACTTTCATATGAATATCAAAAAGAAAATGTTTTGAATTTTGACAGAATTTTTAAAGTTCTTTTTAAAAAACTGCTCTTCACACCTTCCCTGGTGGCGCAGGGATTAAATCTCAGCACTGCCAAGCTATTGCCAGCCACTGAGGCATGAGTTCGATTCCCAGCCAGGGAGCTAATCCACATGGTGCAGCAGACCTCTCCTGTTTCACCCACTTCTCCCCTCAGCAGTGCATTTCAGTAGATCTGCCTGTTCTGCTCCCTTCTTTGTCTCTGTGTATCCCACACCTCTGGCCTACACCCCAGTTCTTGTATGTATAAATAAATAAATATTTTTTTAAAAGTTTGCACCAATGTTTTCTTCTAGGTATTTTATGGATTTCATGTCTTAGACTCAAGTCTCTAATCCATTTTGAGTTAATTTGTGTATGTGAAGGATAGTGATCTAATTTCATTCCTTTGCATGTGGCAGTCCAGTTTTACCACCATCTGTTGAAGAGACTTTTCTTTCTCCTTTGCGTACTCGTTTTCTTTGATTTAAACTAGTTGTCCATACAGGCATGGGTTTATTTCTGGACTTTCCACAAAATATTCCTACCTAGTATGGAAGAAGCTTTCCAAATTTTAATTTCTAAATAACTGTGCTTTGTTGTTTTGTTTTTTCTTAGATGCATTGTGAGTTGTGTTTCAGGATGGGGGTAATCTAGGAATTATTATTTTTTTCATGACTTGTCAAAGTTGAACATGGTAAATTTATTGGAAAATGTTCTGAGGATTCTCTGGGTTGTGAAGTCCAACTTTGCTTTTTCATTTCGTGAAGTTCAACAACAGATGTTCTGTGGATTGGGATAATAGTTCGAATTCCAACTACTGACCTAGAAGAAGGGAAATTATCTCACTTAAACATATAGTAAAATTATCCTTCTGAAGGCAAATATGCTTAAACACTGATCAACTGAAAAAAAATGTCTTAGATATGAATTCCTTGAGCTATTGACCTTCATTACTTAACATTACCATTTATTGAGTCCTTTTGTAAGATTTGCCTAAATCATTGCTTCTAGAACCATATACTTTTTGTTAAATATATGTTTATTGAGGGCCTCCCTGGTGGCGCAAAGGGCTAAGTCTCAGCCTATGGAGCTGTCTGCAGCCACTGTAGCAGGAGTTCAATCCCTGGCCAGGGAAATTCCCACATGACTGCAGCAGACCTCTCCTGCCTCGCCCATTGCTCCCCTCAGCAGTGTACTTCACTCGAGCTGCCTGTTCTGCTCCCCGCTCTGTCTCCCATGAATCCTCTCACCCCCTGTACCTCTGGCCTACACCCTAACTTGTGTGCATAAATAAATAAGTTTTTATACACCCCAGCTTTTTTTTTCAATATATATTTTTATTGTTATTTATATCTTTTACATTTTGTATTCCCCTTGGATAACCCACCACCAATTCACCCGTGATCCATCTCTGTGGTCCCTTGTGTCCTTTTCTACTCCATTTTGTGCCCTTATCCTGCCCCTCCCAGCCCCCCGCTGAGTGTCTCTCCTATTTGGTTTCCCTATAGTCCTGTTACAAGTGAAATCATTCGGTATTTTTCTTTCTGGCTTATTTCTCTGACTATGATCTCCTCTAATTCCATCCATGTCGCTGCAAATTGCATGTGTTTATCTTCTTTGAATTCTGAATAGTATTCCATTGTGTATATGTAAAACATCTTGATCCAATCACCTATTTCTGGACATCTGAGTTGCTTCCATACCTTTGCTATTGTGAACAGTGTCGCAATGAATATATGGGTGCATGTATCCTTTTGGATTAGTGTTTTTGTGTCGTTTGGGTAGATTCCCAAAGTGGTATGCTGGGTCGTATGGAAGCTCCATGTTGAGCAGTTTGAGGAACTGCCATACAGCTTTCCATAGTGGTTGGACCAGTTCGCATTCCCACCAGCTGTATACATCCCAGCTTATATACATAAATCTTATATGCATAAATCTTTTCTTAAAGATTTATTTATGCATACAAGAACTGGGGTGCAGGCCAGAGGTGTGGGGGGCTGAGAGGATTCACCAGAAACAGAGCAGGGAGCAGAATAGACGGACTGACTGAAATACACTGCTGAGGGGAGCAGCGTGGCGAAACACGAGGTCTCCTGCACCATGTGGGAACCTCCCTGTCCGGGGATTGAACTTGTGCTGCAGCAACTGCAGAGAGCTTCACAGTGCTGAGACTTAACCCGTTGCGCCACCAGTGAGGCCCCTAGAACCATATGCTTACATTTCATGTACTGTATTAAAAAATAATTTCTATACAGCAATAGTAGTATTTCCCAAATGATCACTCTCAATTTTATATTATTTCACAAACACAATGTGAATTAGGACAGGGTGTTAGAATGAGAAAAGAAATGCTAGATATCTAGCTTCATATATACAAGCAATAAGATACATCATTAACACTGGATTGAAAAAATGATACTATAAAATCAGAGAGGGTATCAATATTCCTTAATTTAGTTGAGCTATAATTATATAATGAGAACATTGGCTCTTTTGAGACGACTTTAAAAGTGTCCCAGGCTCTCTGTCACTTGGACCAATGGATCTATTCATTCCAAGACTTGATTTCCTGTTCAGTTTAGCATGCCATTAGTTGAAGGTAATTGTTGAGAGCATACTCTGTTACAAAAGCTACAGAACTCTCAATCATTTCAGTGTGGAATAGGTGCCCTGAATAAAGGATCCTATTTCCCTAGTGTCCTTCATTATGTTTGTCTCTTCACACAATTGTGTGATTGTATACTGCTAAATAGTTATTTGGTGGTAATGGTGCATTTCAAATTGGTGACTCAAATAACAAGAATGGAGGAAAAAAGAGGAGAGTATGATCTTTGCCAAACTATACACCTGCAAGTTTCATCTCAGTCACTCTGGGGAAAAAAATCGCATAGCAATAATTTGAGACCTCTTCTAATGACTGAGTAAAACAGTTCTGTGAAAAAATATTTGAAAAATATTTTGATAGTGCAAAACATAAACTCTGTTGATCAAGATTTTCAGTGGCCATCTTCCTAAATATGCAACCTCCTTCTCATTCCTTTTCTACACATTTAGTTCTTTGAATGATAGAAGTAAGCAAGAGCCCTCTCAACCGTTTTTTCAAAAAAGGGAATGTAATCTTCTGGATTGGCATCATGTTAAATTGTATCTTCCAGTTTAAAAAGAAAGGAATGGACTTTTTCCCACAATCGTGTTAAATAGAAGTAGAAATATTGCCCTTTTAAGTGTATTAGCTCCAACACATTGCAGTGATGTAGCAGTAGGAAAAGTATATCTCTTATATTTGCTTTTCTTTTTTAATTACTTGCATTGAATTATGTAGATTGCTCTATAATCAGCAGATATTATGCAATTTGGTAAATAACCTGAATTAAACATTGCCCTAAACAAGTGGGTCTTGAGTATTGAAATATATTTCATATCCATTGGTGAAATTTTATCTGAACTATATAAGAATTTTACACCTATGAAGGAAAACAACTAAAATTAAAAGTACTGATTATGTTTTTTTATATTGTACAGAACCATCCAATAGCTAAAAGGTTGAGGCATAGCCCTTTGATATTTTGAAAAAGCTGATGGAAATGTGAAGTACAGAAAAGAAAAATGAAACCTAAAAGAAATTTTCATACTAAATCTAAGAATGACATAAATAAATATATCTATGTAAGAATTAAAGGATATCAACAAAGAAAACACTCTTCCATTGGTATAAGAACCAAGACATTGGTGTGATTTCTTGAACTAAAGTTGATTGATTCATTATCTCTGAGTAATATCTTGGTAATGTCTGTCAATCAAATCTTAAACCTGCCAAGTCTCAGTTTTGGCACTAGTCAATTCAACCTAATAGCACCTACCAGTCTCACAGATTAGTAGCCTAAGTGTTAGGAGCCATTTTGTAAAATATCAAATAGTCTTTACCTGTTAACATGTGAACATGCCACTGCAATTATTCATTTGATTTAACCTATTCCCATTTAAATGGAAACTTGAAATGGCTTTCCGTGTATTAACAAGTTGTTCTGCAAGAAAAGAATTACCAAAATGCAGAGTTTTTATTTCCTCCCCTTGGTCTGTCTGCAAAGATACGGCAGTGAGTCATGCAAAGAAAGCTTATTTATACTTGCATGTTACACAAAATTTCACAAGATGTGCTCATCCGCAAATGTTTTTGCCTACCTTTTCAAACAACTACCTTGCCTGAACAATGGCACATCTGTGTCCTAAAGATCAATCACCTGAAGAAGTAATAATGTTATAAATTTCCAGTAATGAATTTATTGTCAAAATATTAAGAAACTTAATCAAAAATATCATTGTGTCTCAAAAACAGTTGGAAAAGAGAAAATTTATATGAAATCAAACAGAAGTCAGATGTGTCTTCTTGAATATATTTTCTCCAGCTAGTTCAATATTTCAAATTTATTAGTAAAGGTCTGGAAGATTATCCAAAATATGGGAAAGTCAGTCCACCATCTCCAAAGTCAACTGCTATACACCTAATTTTCAGGACTTGGCAGATATTTTTAAATAAAAATATTTGCATCAAATAAATAAAAATTTGCATCAAAATAGTAACTTAATGAACCTACATTTAATTTTTTAGAAAATTAAGAGTAAAGGATAAAGGATCTCTTTTGTTATGCTCTTTTAATTTTTTAGCAATATAACAAAGCTGTAGAATTATTTAAATATAAGAGCAGGCAGACCAATAACACACAAAGAAATTACAAATAGTGATTGGGAGTAAAGAGCATCCCTGTCTGCTCCATTATAAAAGTCCAAGTTCACCCTAATAAAATCAGAATTTTTGGAGTTTCTGTATTCTATAAAATTAAGAGAAGAAGCTAGATGATATCTAATGACCTCAAATCATTAACATTATCATTCTGTATTTTATAAGAGTAAGATAGTAAGCAGCATTAAATTCTATGTATAATAAAACTACCTTTTAAATATTATAGAATAAAATAAATTATTAAATAGCTGTTCACATTCGCCCTTTACAAAGAATGCAACTGATTGCTAATATATTTTCCATTAAAAAATGCAAAAAACATGAAATATTTTATACTTGGCTTTAATTTTATTTAGAATCTATGGCCTTTAAAATGAGAAAGAGTCAGATATGGAAAGATAGAGACAAAGAATGAGAGACAGACTGGGGGAGAGAGAGATCTTTTAGAGAGAAAAAATTCAGGATGTCCCTTTACTGCTCTTTTATGCATATGCTCAATTAAATTAGAATATAGACTATAATAAACACAGAAAAAGACTGATCATGTCTTTAGAAAAGATAAATTTTATAAGCTATCTTCCTGAAACAGAGAAATTTTTTGCTGTAATTATTAGGTCAGATTATAGAAATCAGAAGAACCTACATGACTTCGATGCATATTTTCAAATTTTTTGATGGAGATAGCAAGATTTCATTACTTGAAAGGAATTTTTTTTCTGAATTAAGTGATGACAAATATAATTTTGCTTTAAAAATGTTATGCTATTTGCATTACTGGAAAAAATACAGTGTCCCCATTAGTCAGCATTATGAGTTAGGTCCTAGTGACAGAACTTCCTAGGTGGTCTATGTGTTTCTACCCACAGGTAAACTAACCCAGGAATCAATTTAAAAGAAAATGTTTAGACAAAAGGGTCATTTAGTAATTTTTTTTAAATAAGGAATCAAGTTCATTCCTTACAATGAGGTATATCTTTGTTATAAGCAAATGAAACCAACTGTGGACCAAGTATAAAATTTGAAATTAGAGAATAACTCAGTTCTCACATATGATATCTCCTAGGTTGGTCTCATTATCCCATATCTACAATTGGTCAAGGAAAGATGAGTTTGCACATAAACATCATTCATGCCGTCAACCAACCCACCATCACTAGATCATTAATGGAATTAATTAAAGTGACTAAAGGTCTTTCCATCTATAAGCAGGCTTCAATAAATGAAGATATTTTTACCAGCAATTCAACATCTATTTACCAAAAAAACATGGTATATTTATGCTACTGACCAAATAGCTATAATCAACAATCATTTTATTCATTTTCATTATTTCATTTAATATTAATTTTAAAAAACCCTGGAAAAGTTACAGGAAACTAAAAATTGCATTTCTGGTATTTCTGAACTCTTACAGCTCAAGGAGCTATTTATATTTAAGAACATTGTACACAATACTCCAGAATAATAAATCATTTTTTTTCTCCCAAACTTGCAGAAACTAAATTAAAATTTTGAATACTTTTATCCAAAGCAAATGGTAGCAACCAGTACCTTTCAGGAATGTTTACAACTGGCCTTCCTTTTGGACTCTTTAGTGATTGATTTGAGATTTAACAGTAGGTAAACATTGTGCTATTAGCAGACCTGGTCTGTATTCAGACATACACCAGCTTATGCAGAGCTCCAAAAATACAGCATTTTAAAAAGTTAACTTGGAAACCTCATTAACTGAAGAAATAACTAGCTTGAAAGCATTTTGTGGTAAGATCCAGGGTCTCACCAGGTTTTCCCAAGGAGATGTATGAACACTGTTGATAAACTAGAGGACCATTTCACAAATTCCTTGAGACACAATATACTTGTTAAGTTGACAATCAACAAGTTGTTTAAGAACAAAGTCCATAACTAGAGAGAGAGGGATTAAAAGTAGATTCATTATATAATTGCTTTATTGATAGTAAGCTATGATTATAATGAATATATGGTACATTGAAGAAGGTATCTGCAATTTGATTTACACAGGTTGGAATGCCTTTCCCCTTGCCCTCCTGCAAAACAGCCATCATCATTGTCATCTCCATAGCGATACATATGTACATTGTGTTTCTGTAGCATTTTATAGTTTATTTTATTTAACCTTCAGAATAGAGCTGGTAGAACAGCTAGCAAGGTGTAATGGAAGAGCAGACAATGTAAAATTGAAATTAGTAGCCTGTGTTTAAATCCATGTGGTATATCTTTGTAAATTTGGTGAAATTACTCAGCCTTTGCAAACCTCCAGATCCTTTATTTAAACTGTTAAACTCTATAGATATGCTATGACCACCGAGTTCAGGAAACAATAATTAGAATTCTTCACACTTTATAGATAAAGAAGCCAAAATTCAGAGAGAATTGAAATGATCTCTACATCACATCTAAATGGCAGGGCCAGAAGAACAAAGGGACTCATGAATTCAAATTTCCAACTTTTTTGTTTACTTCAAATCTATTATTCCCAAAGACCCAAGCACAAATAATAACCCTGCTCCAAAATCTTTGAAAGTAGCACAGTTATTCTTTTAGTTCATAGCAGTGTCTTATTTCTCATATTCTATTCCTTATTTGAAACCTATTATCATATACATTATAAATGATGGGTGAATTGATAAATAGATGGATAGATGGATATATAGACAGACAATATGAAAAAGATTTTCTTTATTTAAATATACAATAAATAATGAACATGCGCAACATTTTTATGTTTTCCTTTTGACTGTTTTTCTACCTATAAAGAATAATTAAAGTAGATTTTGACATGCACTTTTCTTATATTTAGATATAGACAAAAAGTGATAGAAAATTGCTTATTCACTATTGCCAAGGAAATGGGAATTGTAGTGAATTTTACTATAAATTGCAGTGACTCAGACTACCTAATATGAAGAGATTCCCTTCCCAGTGGTTGATGTATCTTTCCACAATAATTCACACAAAACAAGATGAATAATTGCCCTTGAAAAGAAAAGCACTCACACTCACGATGAACCTCCTTACTGCCATGGCCTTGGAATGATTAAAATTCTTGAAGTCCAGAGACTGCTATTAACTCTAAGCATGATATTTAGACTGAACATTTTATCAAACTCTTCTCAAATTTTTAGATTATATTACAGCAATGGTATCCACTCTTGGTTTCCATATAGTTCAATAACTGGACTCATCTGAAAAAAACTTGTTTTTGAATGAATAGATATTGAGAAAAGTTTAATAAGCATTTGGTCCATATATAAAGCATCCAGAGGCAATTTAGAGATGATTATACACTGATTCCACATAGTTGTTCTTAGCTACCCCTTCCACTTTATCACCAAAGCCAAGAAGTTATACCTTGGGCCTAACAAAAGATTATTTTTGGTGCGTTTGCCCCAATCCAAGTTCAGCTTGAATATCCAAAGAGCTCATTAGCCTTCTCTTCATAATAATTACTTTAAAAAGCATATAATTATTAAAATAACCTTAAGCTATTGTAAGTCAGATGCTGTTTAGCATCCAGTATAAACACTAATATTTTTTTGATTGAGCTGCAACAAGTATATCTACATCACCTTTACATACCCCATAACTATTTCTAAACACCTAATTATAAAATTCATGCAATTTAGACACAACAAAAAATTTCTTCAAATATCTAGAGACTTCAGCTTATCATAAAGTTAGTAATGACTGAATAAAATTACACTGATATGTGAAGGGATTTTAGTTTTCATAAAGAATGATTATTAGCTCTATTTTTCTCTTTTATACTATCACATCTATAAGACGTGAAATGGTTATCTTTTTCTCAATGTATAGTTATTTTTACCTCTCATAGAACTTTTTCACAGCTAATTTACCCTAATATTTAGTTCAGATTCAAGGGTCTCATCATTTCCACAATATAATTTTTCACACTTATTTCCTTGCCTTTCACCCTATTAAATCTCTTAACATAGTATGCACTCTCCTATCTACTAATACCCTTGTAAATGCCCTATCCATCCCTTAGTATACCTTATAATTTAATCATTCTATTCTTTTACTCCCTTTGATAGTTTCATGTTCTTCCCTGGTCTATTCAACTATATCATAACAACAAAATTAGCAGGCAACCATAAATCAGAGACATTCTGAGAGGGATGGGGAGGAAAAGGGATCAAAACAAGGGAAAGAACACACGGGACTATGGTGATGGTTCACGGGTGAACTGGTGGTGGGAATTTTATGGGGAATACACAATGATGCAAAAGATATAAATTAAAAAAATTAATATATATTTTAAAAATGAATTTGAGGTAAGGGCCCTGTCTCTGATACTTTTATATCATTCTCTGATACTTTTATATCACTCAATGGTCTGAAACATCCTAAAGATATAATCCATGCCCAATAAACAGAGCATTTACTATCTGAGGAAAAGATTACACAAGAAAAATAGCATGTTTATTACTTAAGTTCAAAGGTATCAAACTCATGACCTATTTTACATAGACACAGGGCTTCAGTAAATCCATAATATTCCTGATTTTGTATTTGTGTTTTATAATACATTTGGAAGAAGAGGGAAGAAATAGTGACATTTATTTGCAACGAAAAAGTGGGAACAATATTTGCCTAAAATTTTTTAGATCTCTTGCTTGTACATAAGACCATTTCCACCCAGTCTTTTAAAGCAAGGTATTTTTATTTATGTTAGTGAAAACAAGTCTAAACACAGCAAGTAGAAGAAAGAAACTGTAACTCATATTAATGAATCAATTAATATGTCTATGATTGATGCCGGCTCAATTTTACAGGCAGCTACTTGTCCCATCCAGAACCCTATGTCTGTTACCATCCATCATGAGTCAACAGTAAACATAGCTAAAGGGATATTCTAGACTATAAGTCAGTTCTGACTACAGTTGTTTCACATCTATTTTATTTATTTCATATTAGTTGATACTCATGGGCTTTTATTATTATACTACTATAGAGATGGTCTTGCAGAAAGAAATGTACAGTTCCATAAATCTCAAGTCTGCCATGTGACTTGCAGCTCCATCATGTGATTTGGTCTGATCCAACAGCACTACCAATATTGGTGCCTCACTTCAATGAACATGTAATAGGTGAACTGATTTTTTGCAATCTTACACATTTGTTGTGTGTTTATTCCCCCTTTCCAAGGAGATGTACACATATTCCTGGGACATATTTCCTGGTGGCAGTAATGGTGATCCAGTCTGTAGAAATATGTGCCACAACTCTCATTTGTTTTTGAAAGTTTCTGACCACAAGGAAAAGGTTCATATGAAAGTACAAATAAGAGGACTAGATCTTGAAGGATGTCTCATAGCTCTCATGATATCCTGCAACTAATGCCATTAATGTTACAACTAAACAATTCTCTCTTCTCACTCCTCCCTCTAGTGACTTTCCAACATTACCCCAAGCCCCCAACACACCCATGAATCCAAATTTCCTAAACCTTCTAAGCTTGCTCTTCATAAAACTTTTCTTCCTAAAATTACCAAAATTCTATATTTTTAAATAATAATCCTCAAAACCTAATAGTTGTAGACTTTCCCTTGCATCCTGCAACTCCTCTGGTATAATTAAAACCTCAAGTTTTTCCTCTCCCTTCACATTGAAGTTTTTCCAGTGAACATCTACCTTGATGTGGTAAAGCTGTTCTCTGTCATTTGGCATTCACTGGGGGGGGGGGGGGTGAAAGAGTTATCTGCTGCCCCCAGTGAATGCCAAAGGCAGCATTAATGTCTCTGTTGGCCCCTGGGTCCTCTGTCCTGCTAGAAGTCCCTCTAGTTCATACTACCTGAGGGCACTTTAGGAGAGCAGCACTTCTGCAGAACAGATTACTGCATCTAGTATATAGGACAGGGTGCTTCGAATTGGAGTATCCAGTGTCTCCAGCATCATATTATTCAGAAGAATATGAAATATCTTCATAAATATGAAAAGAGCCTCCATAGCAGTATGCAACGTGAATGCTTAAGTGGAAAGAAAAGTGCTACTTACCACTATTTGACTTGCACTTGATGGGAAAAAGTCAACAGATCCAATATAGTCACTGACACAAACGTGTAAAAATTTTCTGACCAGATAAGTAGTCTAATGTCAAGTATGTGGTTAGCCATTCACCAGATGATGCCTGCTACTCATGACTCAGGCTTGATTCTGCCGGGAGCTGCATGGGGTTAATGAGGGAAGCTTGTATACTGGCTCTTTTGACTGATACATATGAGTTCTTAGACAAGTTAGCTATTGATGCTGTTCAAAATTTATTCCTCTCAAGTACAGAATTGGAGTAAAAAAAATGTTTATATTTCATGTTTGATGTGAGAACCAAATGAGTTAATGAATATAAAAATTTTCTAAGCAGTGTCCCATTAGATTGCTTTGCTTCCTCCCTTCCCAGCTCCCCTTGAGATTGTCCTCCAAGGAAGCAGACAATTTAGGTAATGGACTATCAGATGAGACAGAAATGCCAGTCTTTATGGATGTATAAATATCCTCCTCTCATGGACCTTCTATTTGAATAAGTCATCTTTCCATCCAGTCACCTTCATTACTATTTTCTTTCCAACAGAACTAATCACATGCTTCTTATTCACAAGGTTCTATACTAGGCAGACATATTGATGTCATGAAAATTATCATCTGGTATAGCTGGAAACCCAGACACAAATGTTTTTCCTTTATTATTTTTTGCCACTGTCAGACCACATCTTACTCCACCCTTCTACTTAGGGTCCATTTTTTACTTAAGTGGTATGTCAAGCTTGCAGTGGTGGTCTCCTCTCTCCTATCCATCACTGTGCAGGTGAAGTGACTGTCTCCACCGCATATACTCTTCAAGGTACTTGATATTTCTGTTGTCACCTAACAATCTCAATGTCTGTTTTACTTTTTGTAATTCTAAGATAATTACAGGTCCTTAATCTCCAAAACTAAAGGTCTCAGTCTCCAGAACTATGACTGTGAAGATATATGTCCTGCCCATGGTTATTTTACATGACATAGCAAAGGGGATTTTGCAGAAGACTTGAGGTGACTTAAATTGCTCAAAAGAGACTTTATCTGAACAGATCTAATGTAATAATATCAGTCCTTTAAATGCAGAGCATTTTGTCAAGCTTCGTAGCATACAAAGTCAGAGAGATATGAGGCCTGGAAGGGAAAGCAATTAACCAGTATGAGCAGAGAACAGGCTTTGGTGGGTATCCAGAAGAAAAAGGGAAATTTAGTTCTACAACCACAAAGAAATAAATCCTACCAGCAAACTGAATGAGTTTCAAAAAGACACCTTTTTGAGACCTTAGATAAGAGGGCAGGCTACCATCTTGTATGTATACTTGTCAGACCCTAAACAGAGATTCCCTCTCTGTCCAAGTGTTCCTATGACCTACAGAAGTGTAAGATAATAAATGGGATTGTTTTAAGATATTAAATTTGTGGCAATTTGTTACACAGAGAAAACTGACACAGAATTTTTTTTTCCTATTTTAATTTAAAATATTACCATTATCACTGGTTTTCTGTAGTCTTTATAATGATTATAATGTAGCTCAGACTGGCTTTCTTCTTTTTTCTGCTGCTAGGAGTTCCTTAAAATTCCTATATCTATGGGTGTATATATTTTTTAAAAACAAATTTGACAGTCATTTCATATTTCTTTAATAAAATTCTGTCCCCTTTTTCTTTTCTTTTCAGAATACAGTTGTATGTAAGTCTGGACTGCTTGATGGTGGCCTAAAACTCACTGATGCTTGATTCAGACTTTTTCAGATTTTTTTTTCCAGTGCAGTTTGAATAGTATATATAACTAAATCTTCAATTTGACTAATTTTTTCAGCAGTGTCAAGCCTGCTAGTGAACCCATTTAGTTTTATTTTCATTTCAGGTATTTTTTTTCATTTTTAAATGTTAAATACATATCTTTTAAAATTATATTTCTCTCTTTATTATATTCTCTTTCCTCAACCTTCCTCAACATATGAAGTATATTTATAATTGATGTTGTAACATCTTGGTCTACTAATTGCCATCTTCTTCATTTAACTAGTTAATTAAATGCATTGATAAACTTTAAAAATTTCTTAATTAAATTTAATTCTGTTAATTGATTTTTTTTTGGTTATGGATTATATTTTCTGTTCACTGCATGCCTTATGATTTCTTTATTGGTTAACAGAAATAACAAATTTTTGCACTGCTGGAAGCTGGAGTTTTTACAATTATTTTTGACTTTTGTTGTGATGATATATTACTTGGAATTAGTCTGATTCTTTTCAGGATTACTTTTAAATTATGCTAAAATTGTCCAGTACAGTCTTTAGTCTAGGGCTAATTTAGAATCACTACCTAAACAATACCCTTCTGAGACCTTCTGTAGTCTCACATGTATTAGGAGATCTTATTACTCTGTCTGGCAAAAACACAAATATTAGCAACCCTAATTTTTTCCAGTGATTCACTCAACTCTTTCTTTCAGCAGTTCTTTCCCAACTCTGTCTTCTTATACACAGACATATAGATGATTACAAAGCCAAAAACTCAGGGACAGTATTTGTATCTGTAAGTTTTAAGAATTTACTCTTTCTTTGTGCACCAACATTTCATCTGGTTCTCTGCCCTGGAAAATATTCCCCTAACTCTGAACTCTGTTCTCATCTCATTGAGACCAGTGGAGGCAATGTGGGTTTCCCCTTCCTGATCTGCATAACAGAAACTTTCCTGGCAGTGAGCTAAAGCACTTATAAGACTCACCTTTCTTTCTTACATAGTTTTCTTCTTCTTGGGATCAATATTCTGTGATGTGTTGTTTTCCAATATCTGAAACTTGCTGTTTCACTAATTCCACTTGGTTTTTCTACTTGTGTAATGCATGAGGATAAATTTAGGCTCTCATTTCTTCATGGGACCAAGTGGATGCATTAGGAATTCAGCGTTCATATCATCAAGGGTCATATACAAAAAAACCTAAAAAGGCCAGGCAAATAATAGAAGTGAATTAAGGATGTCAGAAGAAAGAGCAGAACTTTGATCAATAATTTGTACTTTAAAAATAAAATATGGGGTAAAAAATATAGCTGATGTCCCATCAGCCACCTTTTTGTACACCCAGCAATACACTTCCTCTTTTGGTTCCATATTTCAGGGCAAATGAAAATTATTAGGAATTACTTTCATGCATGCTTCTAATAGGGTGTATATAGTTAGTGTGCATATAATTCGGTACAGTAAACTTTAACCAGGTTTATTTTTCCATCTCAACTGTAATTAGGTACTTTTTCTCCTCAGAAAAAATGAGAATCTCGGCCAAAATTTGAGAAGGGACTTGTTGGGAATTAGCATATAGGAAAGGAATGGGACATGGGAAGAAAACAGATTTGAAAAAAAAAAAAACATCACTAAACTCTGAAACTCTCACCTACTTTATTTTATTTATTTATTTATTTTTAAAGATTTATTTATTTATACATACAAGCTGGGGTACAGGCCAGAGGCGTGGGACAGTGAGAGGGTTCACCAGAGACACAGTGGGAAGCAGAACAGGCAGATCAGAAATACACTGCTGAGGGGAGCAGCGGGTGAGGCAGGAGAGGTCTGCCGCACCATGTGGGATTCTCCCCGGCTGGGCTTCGAACTCGCATGGCGCACTGCCAACAGCTCCACAGCGCAGTGCTCAACCGCTGTGCCACCAGGGAGGCCCTCACCTACTTTATTTTAAACAAAGAAATCATAAATATAGTGACTCAATGCTGAAGATTATCACATGAGCAGTGAGACTTGTTTTACATACATACATACACACTATATATAACATATATATAACTATATATAGTATATATACATATATGTAAAAGAAGTATCACTGGTCATGTGATACTATATATATAACATACATGTAGTATACATATATATATATTCCATAAGATGACTGCTGTCCTCCAGGTCACTGCTGATCAATTCTGAAGGGCCAAAATATAAATATGTGTTCACATAATGTAAATACACATTCATCCATCATTAGTCTGAAATTCACTGCATAAAGATACTTTCAATAACATGTCAAAATAATGTTATAAAAACCCTATATCTTGAAAATAATAATTCTTTTAAAAAGTCATAAGGAAGTGGGTAATTGTTCACAAGCATACTTAACTTTGGGACTAATATTTTATCTCTACTTCACATACATGCGGTAACCAAATCACAAAATGAAGATCTATTTGAATACTGTCTAGCTGTTTATCCCTGTCTAGGAATAAAAAGAGAGAGAAACACAAGGTCAGAATGAAATGTAGAATCAGGTGCTTCTGTGGCGTCCTAAAGTTACACATACCAACTTCTGGAAAAATAAAAAGACGCCTGTAAAGTCATCTGAGGAACCTACCTAGAATGGTAGATTTGATCAATCCAATTCTGTGAAATGGAAATGTATTTTACACCTCAAGATATTTGGGGGATTTTAAGGAACCAATAACACAGTCTAGTTTTCCCACCACCACCCTGGAAAATAAAGTACTGATGCTTTGCATACTTAATTCTAAAAGAATAAATTGGTTAGAGAAAGGCTGCTCTCAATGAATAATACCTGCGAGAACATATGATCCAACAGATGAATGAATTATCAGTAACCACGAATTTTCATTCTGAGAACATATTTGTCTAAATTCTATAAGTCCCATTATTCCCACATGAATGTCACTTGTACAGATGGCAAAAAAAGTCATCATTTTAATAGCTCTACGTAAATTAATATTTGAAACCCCCAAGTGAAAAAGAAGTCTAAGTGCTCTCAGACATGAAACAAATTTAATTGTTTACCAACAGTCATGATTTTAACTTAACAGAGATTTTTTTCCAGGACTAATCTTAGAAGTCAATGGTACTTGGTATGATTTAAGAGCAATCAAATAGCACCAACCCTACTTAAATATTTAACAAATTAATCAAATAATTTCCAATAATCCACCAGTTGGAAAATCGTGGTAATTAACTAATGCTTTTCTATTAAAAATGAAGTATTTATAAAACTTTAAGGACTTAGGCATGATTCAGGCCTTGCTATGAATTATCTTAATATGATTTCAGATATTCCCAATGTTTTAGTACAGACCCTTATTTCTCATTTGGATTACTACAACTACCTAAAATCTTACTTCACCCCAGACTTTCTCCTAATGGTCTATTATATGATGTTTCTTTGTTTAAAGTCTGTTAATGACTTCCTAACATAAGTAAATAAAGTGCAGATGCTCAGTGAAAACTTTAAGGCCCTTAATAATCAGGCTACTGTTCACCTTTCAACTCCTCTCTCACCACTCTTGTCAAATGCTCCAGTCAAAACCAAACTAACTAGAATGTCCAGAATAGCCCCCATTATCTCTCCGCCTTACTTCTGCAAGTGCTATTATCCAAGTTAACAGGCTGATGATAATAGTTTTTATTTTTGTCATTTTCCTAAAGTACAAAGAATAGTGATTTATCATTTCCACTTAATTCTTATAGAGTCAATAGGAGTTTTAAGTTTTAAACATATATCTGAATTTTTTAACAGGCCCCATTTGCCAAATTTTGGGTGGTAAATGTGATGCCTTACTTATGGAAACACAATATATGTGTTGTGTTTAGTATTCTATTGGGCTAATACTTAAGAGAAATTAACAGTAAAAAATAAAATATTTGATTATTTTTTAAAAATCTCGGAAAAAGAATTATCTATGTACTCCTTGTTTTACTGTACTGTATATATAATCTTTCCTGCTTTTGAGGGAAAGAAATTAAATAAAAATTCTCTTATAAGAAATGTTTTCTCTCATATGATCAAATTAAATATGATCCGTCCTTCTTTCATTCATTCATTTCTAACCAAGAGCACATCAAGTGATAAATCTACCCCTTCTTAGCATTTTCTTCTCTAAAATTTTGAAATGTAAAAAATGATCTTATTATTTTTTGGGGGCAAGTTAAAAAAGGTAATAAATTTAAAAATCAATATAAGTCAAGTTACAGCATGTGCTTATGGAAGAGTTAGGTAGGAATATAAATCAAATAAATTTGTCAGTTAAATTCAATATTAATAAAAGGGTAGTATAAATACAGTTGGTATACCCATCTGCTAAGAAACTCTCTCCTATGTACAGTGAATATCTTTATAGCCAATCTCATGTCTATATTTTCCTCAAAGATCATTTCATTTTCTACTATTGTTGTTGAAAAATTATATATAGCACACTTCGGATTCTACCATATGCCTTTAGAAATTCCCCAGAATATCTTTCAGAGATTGATAAATTATTCATTTCCTGAAGTTGTGCATCAGAGCTTTACAGTTCATAAATAGTAGGTAATAAATTATGCAGGGTATACCTTACAGACAGGGGTTTGTAAAGAGACCCTGCATATGCCATAGTCCTCCTACAGAAAAAGTAGTTTCATTTAATGATATGTTTTGATAGCCCTCCAGGTGATTATAAACTTTATATAATCTAGCAGTTTAATTTGCGTTCAAATAGTCAGACTTCACTGTGAAAAAAAATTAGGTAAATAAAAATGCTGTCTTCTGGGAGCATTCACTCTTCATTTCGGAAAAGGCCAATAGATAGAAACACTTGTGCTTTGTACCCTGTTTGGATCAAGTAATAGAGTTCACCACACATTTATATAGTTGGTAGCAGAAATTTGTCTTCAGCTTTGAATTTTTCTCTTGTAAATTGAAATCCCTTTTCTTTTTTTGATATATAGAGTTCTCTTTAGATTTAACTCCATCTTTTTCCTGGTTCTTTTGGAACATTATGGCAAAGTGAAGTTTCTGGGCCACTCTATCCTCTTTTTTTGTCCCCAACACTTGTAAGGCTTTTACAGTGAGAGATTTCTTGATATTTGTTGAGATTAGCTTTCAACAGTAAAAATACATAAATAACAGCAGTTGAGATTTCCACTATCAAATACCAAATTGAGGTATGTGAAAAAAATGCCTCTAGCAACAATTAATTGTATGACAGATTACTCAGTGACTTCAGAAAAGCATCAGTTTTTAGAACAGTATGAGAAATACTGGAGTATGATGGTAGGAACAACTCTGTTCCTCAATTTGGTGTAGGTGCAAAGCACAAATGTACTATAAAGCAAAACCATCACTTTGTATCTGTATTTATATCTTGCAGTTGAGTCAGTGTAAGATGTACCACTTATCTCTCTAGATTTCAAGAAGGAAAATTCCCCTACTACATATCAATTAAATCAGATATTCACCTAACCCATATGCTAGCATTCCAAAACTTAGTATGTGTCTAAACTAGTTATGTATATAGTCATCAAAAGTACAAGAATGTTTACAGTGGTATTGTTGTAATAGTGAAAAGTTATAATCAATTTAATGTCCCATATAATGTCCCTACATTACTATTGTAGCATCAATAGTAAAAGTGATATATCCATGCAATGTAATATTATGCAGCAATGAGAATGAAATGACACAATATTAATTCCAAAAAGCCAGATACATAAAAGTCATATGATGCAACTCATTTATATATAGTTCAAACACTAATGTTCAGTGTCAGAAATCAAACAGTGGCTTCTCTTTGAAGAAAATAGTGACCCTGGAAGGAACAGGAGGATCCTTCTCAGATTCTCCTAATCTATTTCTTCATCTGGGTGCAGGTGTCACAAGAACGTTCACTTTAAGAAAATTTGTTCAGCTGAACTCATGATTAGTCCACTTTTCTCTATTTATGTCACACTTAAAAAACAAGTTTAAAACCAAAACTTGAAAAAGGTCCAAAGCATGTAAAACACATCAGCTAGAAAAATGAATGTATCCCCGTTCATACTTGCAAGGTAAAGACTAAAACTATGAATATTCAGAATATGTACATTTTATGTCACCAGTTTGAAATTAGCCTAAAAATTGATTTTTATCTGTTTCCATTTACATATATCATTTACAACAAATTAGAGTTTTGATTTAGTTGTGTCAGTTCCTACTATACTTTGTGAACTGAGTGATTATACAAATCATCATTTACGGATGAACCAACATCATTTGGGGGAAACTTCCCTAGCCCAACTTTTACATACTGTGACTTCATGCTCTCATAGATCAAACAAGAGAAAAATCAAAGGGACTAGAATTCCACCCTACGCTTCCTTCATTAAAGGTCACTTCACATTGCTGACGAAATCTGCTCAGTGATGAAGACGCGGCACTGTAGAGGGATTTCCCAATCGTGTGATCTTTTGCAGATATCATTATTCTTTTCCAGTGATGTTATAATTGTGAACTTCATCAGAGCCATTCACACCCATAAATAGCTGATAAAGTTAAACTGTCTATTCTGGGAGTGGAAATGCAGAGTCATGGCTTCCTCAGTTTCGCCGGATGGGTTTTTGATCCCCTGGAACAGTTTTGAAGCAGCAAATTTCATGAAGATTCTGCCTCCAATTGAATTTGCACCCTGATAGAAGTCTGAATCTTTCATCTTCCCTCCACTGTCTACTATCCACTTACAGAAAGATTTCAATTTAGTGGTGATCAAGAGAGCAACATCTAGTTTCAAGGAATAATTGTCTCTTTTGATGTGATCTGTTTTACATAAGAATGAAGATGCACATTTATGGAGAAACACTTTCCATTTGAAAATGTTTTACTCTCAGTCTCTATGTAAGGAAAATTAGTGTCTCCCTACTACCATCCTTCTTTTCTTTTCTTTCTTTTTTTTTGGGGGGGGGTGTAACAAACACTGAATCCAAATGTCCTAGTCAAAACGTGAATAGCAAACTGCTCATCGAGCCATGACTAGGACAAGAGATCATATTTCCTGAGATCTTTGAGTTGAACACTTTTAATCTGAAAAAAAACAATTGTGTTATTCTCAGAAAAACTGAGAATGCTGTGTCGACACAGTATATATGTGACAACACAGTAGTACATGTAACTGTATCCTTATGCACCTCACTCTCAGTGATGTCTATAATATTTTAAATCTGCCTACTTGCATAAGTCCATAACACTTTCATTCCAATCATTGTGGGGGGAAACCAAAAATTTCATATAAAATTCAGTACATGTTGGTCCATCAGGCACTATGGCTAGAGTCTTACCAGAATACATACATTTATCATTTCAACTCTATTGTCACCCCCTTATACCAAGAAATTTGGGGGCATAGATAAATACATTACACATTCATAAAGTTATGAACTATAACTATTGGATTCTTATCAAGTGGAAATGCACACATTTATTTGTGTGCATTTGGATATATTTTAAAAATTTAATAAATGTAAAAAGCAACCTGATATAATGTTGACATTTCTTACCATTACATTCAGAATCTTGGACTTGTTCACAATATATTGACGTTATTTGCTAATGACTTACTGGTTAGTTTTTGCCTAGGGTCCCTCTGACAGTTGTTGCCAGATCTCTGCTGGGGTTGCAATAATCTGAAGGCTCGATTGAAACAAATGACCAAAATGAAATACTCTGCTGGCTGATGCTAGTTGTTCACCTGGAGCTAGGAATATGAGTATATGTGACATTTCCCTACCACATGGGCTTCTCAAAGTTTAGAAGCCAGATTCTGAAAGGGAAATATCGTAAGAGGTCAAGGCAAAAGGCATCAGCTAAGCTAGTCTCTGATATCAGGCAGCAATATTTTACTATTACAAGAGAATCATAACAGGTACAGATTCAAGGGGAGGGGAATGAAACCCACCTGGAAGGAATGTCAAAGAATTTGTGGCCATCTTATATATGCCATCCAGGTAGTCACTCCTGATGAGTGAATGAGTAGCCTTTATTGAATGAAAAGTGAAACCCCAATTTAAAACAATAAAAGTGCCTGTCTGTAGCACAAGCAAAACAACACACTCAAAATCCCTGCTCAGTGGGTCTTTAAGGCCTTCAGAGGAACCTTTGATCCAAGACCAGAGTAGTTACCCAAGGTTAACATCTATTTATAATTTTTTCCCTTCAAACAGCAACACTCTTGAGTTCTCAAATATATATTCTTATCATACTTTCTTAGCCACCATAAACTGTTTGGAGAAGTGTGGAGATGGATACACGATAAGGGAAAATAAAAGTAACAGGGAAGCCATATAGATACCCTTCTCAATATTGGTGGTAGAAAAACTGTAATTAAATAAGTGAGTTTCTCAGAAAGAAAACCTTTAAGTTTAAGCAGTGAACACATTTCAGAATGGTAAAATTCCATTTGGAAACTAAAGATTTTGTACCATTAGTGTGTAAGTGTGGTAGGTATTGTAGGAATAAGACTGGATTTCAAAGTGTTGAACCTCCAAGTCGTAGGGCTGCCACTAGTTCACACCCTGCTCTTCACTTGATAATAAAATATTTCCTCAGATGGTGGGAGGAATTAAAGTAACAATTATGTGCTCTCTAAATACTGTTTTCAACATTACTGATTGTGGCAGCAAAGCACAAAGCAGGTCCCCTGTGATCCGGGCACATGAGTAAAGAAAGAGTCCTGAGCCCTCAGTGGCTTTTTCAGGCATTTAATGTTTACTACAGCATTTTAAAGAGGCAACCATATGCAGGGCAGGCTGGGGAGCTGGGGGCCTGGAGACTGGCAGGCCTCCCAGCCCCTGGCGGATCTTTACTCTCTCAGGTGTTCTCTAATAGTCTCTCTGCTATCCTCGCAGCCACCATGCAGCATTCTTTACAGATATTATCATCCCAGTAAAGTAAGCTATATTTTACTCATGCCCAAATTTATATACTGCTCAAGATTTAGCATCAACTTGATTTATGAACTTCTTTTGTGACATTCGGATAGCAATAGAAAACATGACTCTGTTCTTTTCTATCCATTCTAAGTTATCCTAGACATAAAAATAAACAGTACTAGGACCTCCCTGATGGTGCAAGGAGTTAAGTCTCAGCACTATGAAGCTATCAGCAGCCGCAGCACAAGTTCGATCCCTGATGAGGGAAATTCCCACATGGCGCAGCACACCTCTCATGTCTCACCAGCTGCTCCCCTCAGCAGTGTAAATATTGTATGTTAAAATGCTCTGGAAAGAATAAGACATTATACACAATTCCAGTAAGTCTTACAGTATTTCAGTAACCTTGTCAATAACTACCAGTGGAGCAGGCAAACAGGTTTTCTCTCCTTTTTTGTCTTCCCTCACACAGGAAGGAAGAGACAACTCTGGAAGAAAAACATGTCTCTTTGATTTCATTTCTGGTCCAACTCCCACTTCTTATAGATAATTCTCCCCAGCTCCTAACGTATCTGTTACCTCATAATACTTCAGTTCCCCATTTCATAATGATTCCAGTTTAAATATTATTGAAAATGAAGTAAAAACTTTTGTAACTTGGAGACTATAATTTGAGTTGCCTGAGACAGAGGTTTCCAAAGAGCTAAACTTTCTATAAAGTTGATATATATTCTTTTATATGCTTAATATAATTAACTATAAATGTTATAAAGAATTATTTTATATTTTTAAAATTACTTAATATTATATACTCCATATGATTTGGGAAAATTTTACTACTTAAATTTTGTCTCCCCAGATTTATATATATTGAGGAATGAACTTTACTTCAATAATTTTAATTATGATACACAATTGTACAATCAGGTCAATTTTAACATCAATTTTCCTTCTAATTGATGTTTAGTATTATATTATAAACAGTGCTATAATAAATAACATCATACATATCTCCTTTTTTGCACCTTAGTGGAAAATTATCTGCTAATTTTGAGGTCCCAAAACAATTTGCAAGATCAACCACAATAAATAAATATCAATAAATTATTTTGCAATGTGAAAATACCAACTTTTACTCATGTCAGAAGTATATGATAATCTTTTCCCCATGTCCAGCTCAAATTTGGTGGTTTCACACCTTAATTTTATCGTTTCCCTTTACTTTGAAATATATGATATACACAATCTGGTGCATAAAACATATACTCAAATTTGAGTAAAATAATAACACCAACAAAAAAATGTTTGTGCTGACAAAACAAATATTAAAACATTCATCTCCCCCCACCTGCAATTTGACTTACTCTCCTGCATTTTTAATAATTTCACCATATAAGCAAATATATTGTTGGATTATTTTCAAATAACAAATAAATGGGATAACAGTTTGCATTATTTTATATGTAGCTTCTTTTACTAAATGTTGTATTTTAAATACGTTCACATTGCTGAGTTTAGGTTATTTTCACTGCTCTGTATATATAGGATATAACCAATATTTAGTCACTCTACTGTTAATTGATATTTGACTTTGATTTACTTTCAAAAATTCATATTTTAGCTCAGGTTTTTATGTTATTTGTCTTTGTCATAATAATCCTGAAGGGTTCTTTATGGTGGGTAACCTCAGAAGATGCTCACCACCAATGATATCCTTTTACCTGTTTTTAAATGCTGCTTCAGTAGGAGAGTTGGAGTTCATTTTCTGTTAGAATCTGGACTGGATAGTTGACTTGCTTGATCAATAACATTATGGAAATAATGCTGTGCCTGTTCCAGGTCTAGGTTTAATGACAGCTGCTCTTTGTCTCTGGACTTATTCAAATGCATTCTTGAAAGATAGTTTAGCTGGGTATAGAAATTTCAGCTAATTTTTTTCAAGTATTTGAGAATACAGTTTTATTATCTTTTTTTGGCTTTATTGTTGCAAATGATAAATAAGCTGTTTCTCTAACTGTGTCTTCTTAGAGATAGTCCCATTCTGACCTATGTTCCCAGATGCAATGTCACCACACTGTATCTAGGTGAGAATTTCTATTATTTATTTAATGTTATGTATTTATCATGTATATATTTATTTATATAACTATGTATGTATGTATTGATAATTGTTTCACTTCTTTAACTGTGGTAACTTAGGAACCAGTACTCCTCTAATAATTTATTAGAAATATTAGTCATAATCTAAGAAAAAAATTATCTTCCTTAGTTTTTCTGTTCTCCTTCTAGAACTTCAATTAAACATATTGTAGAACTTTTCTCCTTACTCTTCATATCTTATCAACTCTCACTATTTTTTAATCCTTTTATCTCCCCATAGTACATTTGAATAATATCTGCTTATATATACTCAAATTCATTAATTCTGTCTTTGGCTATACTTAAGCAGACATTAATTCTATGCATCGCATTTATATTTCAGTTGTATTTTCATTTCCAGTGATTCTACTTTGCTGTCTTTCAAATATAGTGTTACTTTATTCCTTGGAATATATATATATTCTGTGTTGTCTTACAAGTTTTTAGACATAGTAAGAGCTTTTACAAATGGTATTTGACATTCCCAAAATTTGACATCACTTAGATGATGCAAATTTGAACTAAAAATGAAAATAAAGGTTAAGAAGCATTATTTTTCCTACTGGTATGTTCATTCAGAAACAAAGCAACTTTCTTTTTGCCCCTTAAATTGGAAGCAGAGGTCAGATTTATTTCTTATTCATCTTTCCTCTAAATTCATAGTTATAAGAGATCGCAGCTTTATATGACAAGAATACCTTAATATTCTGGGCTTTCACTTTTCCTTCTTATCCAAAATGTCCATCTGAAATGAAAGTCACATTTTCCAATATTACCAAATGATTTAAGTGATAAGGCAGTTTGATTGCTCTGTTTACCTCTGCAGAGTACTCTTAAATATTGGTAATTTGTTACTATATGAATTTTAAGATTTTCAAAATATTTTTATCTAGCATTTTAAATTCTTTTATGTGAGAATAATTCATCCAAATAATCAGATCTGCCATACTCTAAGAAAAGGAAATCCATTCATCAGTTTTCAAATTTCATTTACTCTGTTTTTCATATCCCTATGTTAAATTTAATATTTTCAAACATATTTGGAAAATAATTAGGTCTCTTGTTTATGATATTTTGCTTCTAAACTATTTCTTTACTAAACTAACTAGAATAACTAGAATTACTTCATATTTATATGCTATTTCAACATCTGAAACGCCTGCAGATGACAGTTAAAACTCTTGTTGAAACATGAGAATAATTTTTCCAATGGGAATTTTCTTGGAACCATATCATTATGATTAATTTGAGGCATAGTTTATATAATATTTCACTGGAAAGCCTTTGTGTTTACTTTTTCTAGATCCCTTGGGATTCTTCTAACACAATATAAGACTAAATTAGATTTTCAACTTGCTGTTTTGTGGGTCATGCAAATAGTGTGAATTCTGCCCTCAGTTATAATAATGGGCTCCTAATAGGCAAATTTCAGGGAATAGTTTTTCTACTCTTGTCAAGGCAGTGGTTAATATACTTTCTGATAATGGGTATATTTTTTTCTTGTTTACTTTATGTGCTTGCCACACATTGCAGATCTTTACTTAAGGAGGGGTCTCTGAGTTAAATGTCCATCTTGCCTAGGACACAACTCTCTCCTGTCCTCTAACCCATGACCAGAAATAGGTATGTCAATGCTATCTTACATTGGGCAATTGTAATTTTTATTCTTATCTCTGATTATATCACTTACTTCTTTCTTCCTCATTTAGGATATGAAAAAGGATGTTTCATATAGTTTCATTTTCATGTTTATTTGTGCTATGGTATATTTCTCTATAGACATCAGTAAGACAAATTCTCAAAATGGAATTTATCTCATCCTTGTGAACTTTTCTGCCTTATTACCTTTGATTATCCCTGAGTATCCTCATTTTTATATCCCATTAATCAAGCTTACATAGATTCCAAATTCAATAATGTAATGAAGTAAATTATTGCTTAATGGCAAAAGAAAATAAACTAGTTCTTTTTCCAAATGGATAATACTTTGTAAGAGATTAGTATGTTGTAGTGCCAGCAAGGGACAGAGTAGTTTTTCTATGACCTGGGAAGACAGCTAAAGGAAGAATCCTGGAGTCTTTCATAGCTTTTTCAGTCTTTTAACGATATTTCTATGCCATTTGTAGGGAGGCAACCAGGTGCAGGGCAGGCAGGGAAGCTTGGGAACCTGGAGGCTGGCAGGCCTCCTAGCTTCCTGCAAATCTGCGCTCTTTCTGGGCTTTCTGGTGTGCTCTTGTCTCTTTGCTAGTCTCTACTGCACTCTGCTGCACAGTCTTCTGCTGTCTCCATTCTCTGCTGCCACCCTTATAAGCTCAGGCTCTTGGCTCGGGTGTGCCCACTTATGCATGCCCATACCATACTCCAGGTGCCGCCATTAGGCATGCGTGTAAGAACACAGGTGTTAATCATTGATCTAATAGTGGGAGAGCAGCAAAAATCTGATCACTTCCATTTACCCTACATATAAAATACCTTCTTTGATCCATTGTTATTTTTTAAATTTATACAGATTATTCATTCATGAAACTAAAACAATATCAGTTATTTTTTGAATTATGTAAGATTTTGTATTTTTGTGTTAATATGAAGCTAAATATGACCTTAAAATTTAACCTGCAAAATTATAAATATAACTCATTTCCTTAAATTATTATAATATTATTACTCTTACCTTCATCTGCATAGTTTTAAGCAAGAACTAATTCAAAACCTAAATGGATTTTTTTGGGGGATGAATAGTTGAAACTTAATGTGATCCACTCACTTAACTACTGATCTCAGGTCAACAAAAAAAAAACAAAAAATTGCTATCTAAAACAGCTTTCAAATATTAATAAATGCATAATTTATGTTCAGGAAAGTCCATGCATTGTCAGTATTATTTTTCTAACACCTTACTATGCTTGGAGACTTTCTGATAATATATCTTCCCACCTCCATCTCAAACAAAATTCTGAATGAGAGGTGAGATTTTCTTTGAATGAGGAAAAACAGAATGTCCATTTTGGAAAGCTGACTAAACTGTGTAATACAGAAAGAAAGTGAATTGAGTCTTCATAGAAGTTCCTAAAGGCACCACTCTCAGAAAATTATGAGGATAGGGTCTCCCTGGTGGCACAATGGGTTAAGCACAGTGCTGTGGAGCTGTCAGCAGCTGTGGAGCGAGTTTGATGCCCAGCAGGCGAGCTTCCCATATGGAAAGCAAACCTCTCCTGCCTTACCTGCTGCTCCCCTCAGCAGTGTATTTCGGTCAATCTGTCTGTACTGTTCCCCCCTCTATCTCTGGTGAACCCTCTCACTACCCTGTACCTCTGGCCTACACCCCCCCTCCAGCTTGTATACATAAATAAATAAATCTTTAAAAAGAGAAAAGAAAATTATGAGGATATGAGGATACTAAACATTACTGCTGTAAATGTTCTTTCTAAGGTTACAAAGCTCCCAAATTCAGGACATCTTCATCTATTCAGGACAGTTATGATCTGCATTTACTATAGATTATATTTAAAAACTAAAGACTCTTTCATAGTAGTAAAACAAGAATAAAATGTCTCCATATTTATTGGAAAATGAAAAATTAAGTGAAATTATGTTATAATGGAAGCATTCAAATGAAAATTAGATGAGCTAATTTTAACACTGCCCCATTCTTAATTGGGGCACAGGTGCTGCCTTGTCAGTCCTTTTCTAAAATAAGAAACACATGATTTTTTCAGAGGCTAGCAATCATGAGTATGAATTCAATGCCGAACAGAAAATTTCAAGTTCTTAAAATTATCCTTAGTAGGACACTAGTTGAAAATAGTCTAATGGGAAATAACCCAAGATATGGGTTAATGTTTCTCTAAACTTTATTCTTTCAGACAAATGTATTTTCTTCTGTGTAATCCAAAACAAATTAAAAGTGTCTACATGCACCCTCATTTCTCTTTCAGAAGCAAAAGAAAAAAAGAAAGAAAAAAAAGAAAGCAGACTTAAAAAAAAAAAGGATATTTTAAGACAGTGGTACTTGACTTTTCCTGCCTACGTGAGAATTTCCTGTCGAGAGAGTTGACAAAGTAGGTTTGAGACAGCTTTCCTGTAATTAATTTTCTTTGTGTGTGAATTTAATACTGATGCAAAGGTGTTACTCATTTGACAACCCCAAGGTTTAATGTCTAACCATCCAACAGGAAAGGAAAAACACGACTTCCCAGAATTCCTTATTAATTAGCTTCAATCCTCACTTGGTGATACTCATCCACTCATCTAAAACCGCTAATTGCTATCAATTGAATGATTTTCAAAATGCAATCAATACCTAGGAAGAATATAACTCATTTTACATTGCTTGTTGAACATCTCAATGACAAGAAATGCTCGTATTTACAACTCGGAGCCAGATCTGAACATCTAGTTAAACAGAGTTAGCATTATGTAGTGCAAAGAGTGTTGAACTTGAAATGACTGGATTTATGTTCTACCTGTTTTTGGATGAATTAAATAACCTGAGGGTTTTAAGTATTAATTTCTTCAATAGCAAGATACAGATGAAGTAAAAATATTTTCTGCTGATTAAAAAAAGGAAAAGAAATTATTATTTCCAAGGCACTAGATAAATTCTATGGTTTTGTTTGATGGAGATTGCAAGCTGTAAAATTTGTAGAGTCAGACTATTGTGTTAAACATTGCTCCACTTTGGGTTATAAGAGTCTTTGGGAAAATAAAGATTGAAATATTTACATCTATTTTATTTTGTCCTTCTAGGCAATACTAGCTTTTACAGTGAAACTGAGATATTTGAGAATTTGAAGGGTTTTGGATGAGTGAATGTTGAGTGACTGAAGGTCTCAAGAAAGAATTTAAAAGATCTCAAAAGTATGCAGCCATGTTATATAAACATATTTTGAACTGTACTATCCTATACATAGCATTGAGCCCACATGCATTAAGTGAAATCTTATCCAAAAATTGGGAAGGTGTTCTGTGTTTGTTTTTCTGTTCTTTCTCAAAAACCTTAAGTGAAAACCCAAAGTAGTTAAGACAAACTATGTCCAAGTGTTAAGAGTGTCCTAACTAGACCAATAACATTTTAATTTCAGCCAAGTTTGCAAAACTGTCACTCTAACCTTAAAGTGATTCCTAAGGAAAACATCACAGTTACATTTATTTTTCTAGCTGCTCATACTTTTGAATTCAAAGGAAATTTATTCTTCCTTCATTTTCCGATTCCTTTTCAAAGAAACGGTGGTAGGTAAAAGGAAAGGAACATAGTTACATCTCTTTCTAAATTCTAAAATCCAAGAATATTTCTATGCTAGCCTATTATAGTTGTCATGAAATGTACTTACTTATCTTTTATGCATGCCTCCCCTGGCCCACCAAATAAAATAAAGTTTATTTTTCTGGAAATATCCAAAGTGGTCCTGGCTAAGCTTCAAATCCTTTTTTTTCTATGGGCTGTGGCTTTAAATTTCTCTGTCTGTACTTGGCATAAGACGATAACTGTAGTAAGCTCAACAATAACTGGACTTGAAAAAATGCAAGGACAACAGACTGTCTAAAGTCAAATTATGATTTATCACTCAATGAATTATAAAATCCTTGATGGTGCTGGTGAGGCTCCTTATACTTACCTCTAGTAGTTTGTAATAATTGCTATGATTTGTTTTACACCAGCCTTAAAGAAGAATGTATGATTTGTATTTTCATGTTATATCATACAGACTTTAAGAGCTCATCCATTTGGTATAAATATTTCTGAAAAATTGATTCACACTTGTTCCACTGACACATGATAAATATTGATATTATCCTTGATAAATATTATCTATATTTTAATAAAATGATTTGAGATGAATATTCATTATTAAATTTATGTCCCCAGAAAAAGCCTTGAAAAGTCTTCTTCTCCACTTGTCATCTCTACCACACAGTCTTGTAAATTAAGAAAAGTACTATAAAACCATCTTTACTGACCCACTTCTCCAAGCAGTAGTCCAATTTCTCCCTCAAGTAAGTAATCATTATGTTTAGCTTAATCCTTCTTAGCATTTTCATACTTTTTCACTTCTTATATAAAAGACTAATCCAAACTTTTAAAAATACTCTTATACTGTTTAAATTTAATGCATATATAATATATACTGTTTTTAGAGTCTTAGTTATTAAAAAAACATATGCACTTATCTCAAATAGAGTTGTTTAGGATATCATGTATTATCACACCACTTGACTTCTGTTTCAGCTCTGCCACACTTCAATAGTGTCACTTCGGGTAAGTTGCCCATCACCTCAGAACCTCAATTTCTGTGGGATGAGAAATATGTTCCTCCTTTTGCCCACAAGAGAACAGACCTCGTCAGTCCATTCACAGCCATCCTGCTTTGTCAAAAGGGGTATCAGGCAATATTGTTGCTGGGATTTTCTAATGAGAACTGCAGTTTTTTGGTGTTTTTTTTTTTTTTTTTAGGTGATGGTACTGAATTATTGGGGTTGGGGGAGAACACACAAATTCTATGTGTTTGCAATAGACAGCATTTTACTTTAACATATAGCTGAAATTTTGTGAGGCATTTCAGCAAGAATGGTAGATTTTAACAAAGAAACAAATGTTCCTCAAGAAATTTAGGAATAGCCTCTCATGTGGAAACTTACTGTACATACCATTTTGCAACTTTAAAGAAATATAGTATTATATTCTGGTCCTGGTTTTTAAATTTTAATGTGAAAAATAAAATATCTTATTTTCCACGGATCTACCATATATACCTAAATTGCCTAAATTTCTGATCTTTATTTGTTTATTATCTAAGGGTAAAAAAAGATGGTAAACAAGTAAAAATCAATCAAGTGACTATATGGTAATTTGTGTAAGAAGGTCCAGTGAGTCAATGCTATGGAAGCTGTGGGAGTTGAGAGAGTAGACTTTTCATTGACTCTGCAAAGACTAATTTCAGTAGAGATCAAGCCATAGAAAACCATAGAAAGGTGATGCTATTTGTAAAGGTCACTGCAGTAAATTTTCTAGATGGCCAAAGAACTCGAAGGCGATATGGAAACATAAACATAGTTTGTGTGTTGAAGTAGTGGAATAATATTAATTTTTATTTATTTTCTATTTTCCTTAATTGATATATTTATACAACATATTAACAGAAACACTATTTGAATTTACGGGGGTGGGGGGAGGGGAGGGTAAGGTCACAAAATGGAATAGAAAAGAACACAAGGGACCATGGAGATGGATCACGGGTGAATTGGTGGTGGGCTACCCAAGGGGAATACAAAATGTAAAAGACATAAATAACAATAAAAATATATATTAAAAAAATGAATTTACTTACAAACTTCAAGGCCTCAAAGTTTGCTCATTATTTCTCTTTTAAATCTTAAAGACTTGAGATGGATTGTTTTTTATTAGCCCAATTTAATACCAAAGAAATTATATTTAAGGAAATTATCAGAATCATAGCGTGAATATGGAAAGGGTTGCCTGGAACCATGCTGTTTGATAGCTGATTGTTAATTCTCTAGGGCTTCACTCATAAGTTTTACTTTTTGGAATAAGATTTTGATCTCTAAAACTAGTTTTAGTTTTAGATACTGAACCCACTGAACTGTAATAGTCTTAGTTCTTTAACACTAGTAATCATTAATGTATAACTTCATGGTTCACTATATAACTTATTAAAATACTGTTTCCCTCTTTATATGTTCCTTCTTCTTGGTACCTTGACAGGGTTTGAGCAACGTAAAAGAATTATGAAATGTGAAAAATAAAAATTTAATGGACTGCAGCAGTGAGAAAACACTAGTTCATTGACTCAACTCTACCTAAAGTGACTTCTGTGTGTGAAAGACCAGGTGGAGGTCTGTGTTAATCACCAAACTGATAAAGGAAAAGGTCAGTGATTGTTGACAGCTTCCCCTAGCTAAATGTTGACTGCGTTGCCCTCACTTCAATCTTCCCTGGTAGAACCAAACTTACTATGATGAACAATTTGATAGACATACTGTCAGGAAAATTACTGAAATAGTTTCTGTTATGGGTATCGAAGTAAATGACTAAGGTGATCAGCATTTTCCAATCTGAGCTAATACTGGGACTCAACATCTCTCTGGTATTTGAAATCTGTGTCTTTTTTTTTTTATACATACAAGTTGGGGTACAGGCCAGAGGCGTGGGGTGGCGAGAGGGTTCACCGGAGACAGAGCAGGGAGCAGAACAGGCAGATCAGAAATACACTGCTGAGGGGAGCAGCGGGCAAGGCAGGAGAGGTCTGCCGCGCCATGTGGGATTCTCCCCCGCCGGCATTGCCGCTGCCAACAGCTCCACAGCACAGCGCTTAACCGCTGCGCCACCGGGGAGGCCCTGAAATCTGTGTCTTAAAACCCAGAAGTGAAGCCAGGACATTGTGCCAAATGCCCTCTTCCATACTTTTCACTCAAAAACAAAACAAACAAACCATAAGTTTGGAGGTAGAAGAAAATATCCATGTCATTATATGTACCCACTCCAAACCCATTCCAAACCCATTTTATTACCTAGGTCAAGGTTCCCTGCATGTGATGCAGGGTGTCTGCAAGCCTATGACATGAAGACAGACAAAAGTCACAACCATTCTCACCACCCCCGCCCTTAACTCCCAAACACTCATCCATGCTAAAATTTTAATTTAGAGGATATTCTGACTCAAATTAACTGCTGTCCTAACTTGTCTAAAAGTATTTTTGTTATGTGTTACTCTACAGAAATGTCTACTAGCAAATAGGAGTTGACATACATAGTTTTTTTCTCACCCCCATTAAAACTGTACTGGATTCTGGCACAGTGACCCCAGTTTATTTTTTCAGATCATACTTGCTTGCTCTGGAGGTCCTTTGGCAGTTGAATCTGATTCCAGAGGTCAAAGAACTTTCTACTCCATCCCAGTCCAATTTTCACTTTATATTAGCTGCCACCTTCCCACAACTCTCCTGTGATTTTGGATGACTGAGTTAATAGGTCCATTTGGATTGACTATGCACAGATCACATTATCTAGTTTAGCCTGTTTGTAAAGCTGCAGAGGAAACCATTAATGTACTTAAACTTTTCTTTCTGAAACAGTTTGCTCACACCTTCTATTCTAAGGGGCAGGGGGTAGGGGGGAAGCTGCTAAAACAAGAATCATTAATCATTTTAAACCAAATCCTGAATATATCCTCTAGCTCTCCTGTAGCAAAACACAAAACAAACAAAAAAAAAACCCACCTCAATAAAAATTTAAGGTACTTCTCTCTGCTCTTTTTCAGCCCTTTATACTTAAAGTCCAATAAGAGCTTTATAAAGTAGCCTTCTCTGAAAATCCACAGACTAGAGCGGAAGTTCAACCATAAGTTAGCCATCGATCTGGGTTTTTTTACCATCATGGATGAAAATGTAAAGGCACCTTCATTATTAGTTTGGAGGAAAAAGAGTTTCAATCCAGTCGATGCTAAGCGGCTAGTGTTCTGGAAAATGAACCTAGGAAACTTTTCTTAGCATCGTGAGCTGAGCTAACCTGATACGCTGTGGGAAAGGACAGCATATTACTCTGGGTAAATGAGAAGCACACAGAAAATAAAATTGTTAGGTTTTGCCTGGAATTGAAAATTGTTGAAGGTTGAAGACTTTAATGTAGGGAGTTTATCAACAGCAGCAGAATCAGTGGTTTTATCAGACCAGCAGTAAGGTCTGCAAAAAGGCACTTCCTGCTGATGAAATTATATAGCTAGAGATTTGGGTCCAGATTTTATACTCAGGAAACCCTTGAAAACTTGTTTGCTGCTTCATGCTGAGGGAATTAATAGATTAGACATTAACCACAAAATTTTTTGAGGTACCCCCCAAATACAGCATTTTCTGAAAGAGCAGAGCGCCCCTCAATTCCATAATAAAATGTAAAGCACTTGAATCCATATGAAGGCCATGTGTAACAGTTTCTGAAGTAATGTTTTATATGAAGGAGACACATAGTAAATGAGTGGACTATATGACATTAACTTAATCTTAAAATATTATCAGTTTGAGATAAATAAGTGGTTACAGGTAAAACTCATAGATGATTGATAGATCGATTTATATATTTTTAATATAGATCATGTAAATCTCTATATTGCTATACTGTTTAAACTATTTTGTATGTGTTAAAATATTTTAAAAGAACAAATGATAAATAATTTAGAGATTTTAATTACATGGCTTGACAAGTTAAATTTGAATTTTACATTTTTATTTGTTTTTTTAAACATTTATTACAGTCACCAATATTTATTGAGCAATTGCTGCATCCTAAAATTGGGGGTATAAGGAGAGGTTGGCCAAAGGGTACAACTTTTAGTTATAAGGTGAATCGCATGTATATCATATGGTGACTATAGTTGCTAACAAAAAATAAAATGATTACAATTGTTTTAAAACATGCATTAAATTCAACAGTCTATTCTTATCACTACGAGACATTTATGCTATATATAAAGTATTTGAGAAATACATCATATTTCCCAAAATTCAATCAATGTCAGAACAGAATCCCAATCCTTGAATGTAGCAGAATATTCTAAAAAAAGATGGGGCAGTAAAACAATAAACAATATTATGTGATACATTTATATTAAAAATAAACCCAAAAGGGGCCTCCCTGGTGGCACAACAGGTTAAGTCTGAGCACGAGGAAGCTATCAACAGCCACTGCAGCACAAATTTGATCCCTGGCTAGAGAGCTTCCCATATGGTGCAGCAGACCTTTCCTGTCTCTCCCACTGCTCCCCTCAGCAGTGTATTTCAGTAGATCTGCCTGTTCTGCTCCCCACTCTGTCTCTGGTGAATTCTCTCATACACATACCCCACATACTTCTGGCCTATACCCCAGCTCTTGTATGCACAAATAAATCAATTTTAAATATGTGTGTGTGTGTGTGTGTGTGTGTGTGTGTGTGTGTGTGTATACCCAAAATGTTAAGGTTGTTCAGAAGAAATGCTCAGAAGAGCAATGCTTAAAGGAGTCACAAAGGAAATACAGAATACTCCCACAGAACATGGCATCAAAACTATAAGCAGATCAGCTGTTTTAGACCAGATAGTTTGTGGAATTATGATGAGAAATTTGATCAAAAAAAGTGTGCTGCAACCAAATATTAAGGATTCCTTGTAAATCTAAACTTTATGCTAAAATCAATCAGGAATGAAGAATTTAAAACAAATACATCAGATTTTATTAGACATTTTGTTGAAAAGGCATGGAGGAGGAACTGAAATGGAGCTAAACTAGGGCAAAAAGACTACATAGAATGTGCGATTCTGTGATGTGACTCAGAAAAAGTTTATAACTTTTAGCCAATTATTTTTAGTGGCATGTGAAACCTGTAAGAAAGGCTAGCAAATTCTTGAACCTGTGTTTAATTTAAGCTATTTGCTAACAGAAATCACTTGCTGCCTTGAGCTAATGGTATGGATTGACTATATACACAACTACCCCAAAGACTTGACTATTCTCATGTCTCTAGTATGAATTGCAAATATATTCAGTCAAATATATTTTGGGAATTTTGGATGTCATCTTTTATGTCTAGGAAATAATAACTGGAAGAAAAATAATTTACCTTCATTAAAGTATGAATATTGGCAACATTAATTTTGCAAATTTTTCCTTGTAAAGGAATACCCATTTTCTACCTTCAGATATTATAAATTTCAAATTCTTTATTTCAGAGTGATTCATTAAGAATGAGGGAGAGTAATCCCTTAGAGAACTGTAGTCAGGGGTATCTCTAACGTAATTTTACATAGAATTTTTTTGGTTAACTTTATGCTGTGGAATAAAAAAAAAAAAATAGTTTGAGATTTGTTTTTCTATTCTAGCACCAGGAAGGCACAGGGTAGGTTTTCTATGATCTGGGGAGACAGGTAAAGGAGGAGCCCTGGAGCCCTCAGTGGCTTTTTCAGGCTTTTAATTATCTTTCTGCATTATTTGAGGAAAGGCAACCAGGTGCTGGGCAGGCAGGGGGGCAGCCTCCCAGCCCCCAGTGAATCTTCACTCTCTCTGGGCTCTCTGGCATTCTCTCATGGTCTCTCTGCTTCATCCCACTGCACAGTCCTCTGCTGCCTCGCTCTGTTCTCTGCTGCTGCTGCTGCTGCTGTTGCTGCTGCTGCATTCATATGCTCCGTTTCTGGGGTCAGGTGTGCCCACTTACACACGCCCACACCCTACTCCAGGTGCCCACCATCAGGCATGTGTGTAGGATCACCAGGGTCTATCATTGATGATAATGGCGGTAGGGCAGAAAATCCTGATCATTCTTTCATTTACCCTACACTGTGCATTGCTGTTTAGCTGTAGGGTAAAGGAAAGAGTCATCAGGTTTTTCCACCTCCCCTCAATGACAGACCTCTGCAGGCCTACACGCAGGCCTGATGGCAGCACCTGGAGTAGGGTGTGGGCATGTGTGAGTGGGCACACCTGAGCTAGAGACTGGGCTTATAAGCAACAGAAGCAGAAGAAGCAGTAGAAGGAGAAGTATCAAGAGAAGCAGCAGAGGCAGCAGAGAACAGAGCATGGAGCAGAGAGGCCAAAGAACGCCGCCAGAGAGCCCCAGAAGGAGTGAACATTTCCCTGGGGCTAGGAGGAGGCCTGCAGCATTGGGGGGTGGGGGCCGAGCTTGCCTGCCCTGTGGCTGGTTGCCTCTCTACAAGAGACCATTAAAAGCTGAAAAAGCCACCGAGGGCTCCAGAACTCCTTCCCTTTAGACCCATCTGTGCAGCTCTGTAGAGAACCCGCTCCTGATGTTTCCTGCCTCTACAATAAACTTAGACAAATTATTATTTCTCATGTCTTAGTTTCCTTATCACTACAGTGAATATAACAAAAGTCTAATGGTGTTTGTGTAAGGATTTAATGAAATAGCCTATGTAAAGTAGTTAGCACAGTACTATCACCTAGTAAGTTCCCAGTAAGTAAATCTCAGCTTTTATTAGCTTTGAAGATTTTTGCTTGGGAAAAAAATCATTGAAAATGGGGGTTAAAGGGAGCTGTATTCTCACAGCTAGGAATAAATCAACCATTGATGCCCTTCAAAATTTTTTGACTTAGAAAAAAATTACAAATCTTACATTTGACTAGCTTCATGAAAAAATTACCTCAGTGTAGTAAGAAAAAAAAACAGTTAAACCCCTAAAGATATAAAGATAGAAATACATATTATTCATGAACTATAAAATCACAGGTTTAGTCAAGGAATATGAATATTTTCTTCAAAATCTCTGAACAGTAAGGGTAATACACTTGAAACTTAGAAAAATTGACAAAAGTAAAAAGAAATAATTTTACACTTTAAGGTTGAAGATCTTGACATGAACCATAAAGAATTTAAATCCAGACTCAATTTTTTTTCTAAAATGTTAGTTTATATGAAATATACATCATGATAATTTACTTCACATTTAATGAAAAATTACATATAAACCCAAACTTGAGAGACAGTTAATGCAAAATAGTTTTCTCATATTTTCACCATTTTAGATGTAAGGAATTACTTTAAACATACACAATGACACAGAAATGTATGTATTTACTGTCTGTTTAATTATGTAAAAATCGTAGAAAAGGGCTATAGAACAAATAGCTACAACTTCTTTTTAGGAGTAAAATACTGTTAGTTTAAAAGATCAAAAGGATCTTTCAGTATCCTTGTTTTTTGATTTCTAACTCATAATTATTGTATGACTTACAGAAGGTAGAATTTAGTCTTATATCTGTGGCGCTTTTCATAAGCAAGGAATGAAAAAAAAAATGAGTGGCCTTCGAAGCTAAAGGCAATAGCTTTAATAAAGTTCCAAAGTTACAAGAAAAGCTTCCAGACATAAGATTTAATACACCAGCATGTTATATTTTAATAAATGAATATAGCAGTTCTCTGTGGAAGCAGATTTATTTGTGTACCTGCATAGGATCACTTATTTATAATAGTTTATAGCACATTTGCCAAAACCTACATCATACTAATATGGTTCTACTTCATATTTACATACTCATTTTCAAAATGATATTCAAACAGGGGTTATTATCCCTATTCCACATACACACTAAGTGATGGCCACACTGGAAAATAAAGTTACTTACTTTCCCTAGATTGCATACTTCACCAAGCTGCCCAGAGAACCAGAAATGTTAACTCCTCGTTTGCCCAGTAGCACAGGCACAGCTGTCTTCCTAAATCGTAGACCATCTGAGATTCAAATCAATATGACTTTTTGCAGGCAAGGATTAAAATCATTCAGAAGTTGTCACTCTCCTGTATCTTTACCCTTGAGATCTATTTCAGGTGCCGGCACCTAGCTCCTCTCAACCTCTCCTAAACACTGAGTATGTCTTTTGTCATCTTTAAGCTGCTTCCTTTTTGCATAAAGCACATCATCTTGGAAATAAATTTTTATCTGAGCAAAGAACTTCTCTCCTCTATCAAGAGTTAAGTGGAAAGCAGGAACCTTTCGACACAGTAACTGCCAAAGCAAAAATGGGCCTGGGAGATTTTCCAAACCCAAATACCTGGGAAGTCACCTGCATCTGTTTTTCAGCTTAAGTGACATTTTGAGAACAGCTGAAGGTTTACAGTCATTCTTCCATTCTCAAGAAGTAGCAGTGGACTCCTCATTTACTATTGCCATTAGAGAAGAGAAATTTAGTATCAAGGCTTATGTAATCACTCTCTAAAGGCTGATGAAGACTTAGGCTATGTAAAATCAAATTTCATTACAAGAGGATCAATACTTGGACCCTGAAATGATCAGATTATAAATAAATCAATTACTGATTTCATTAACAAAGAATCCAACAGGACAACTGACTTCTTATTTTGCCTTGTAATTTAAAAACAAATTCCATAAACAAATAAGGAATGCTATTATTCCAAAGTCAGATATCAAATCTCTATTTTGAAATAATTTTCTACTGATTATTATGGAAGGTGGTGGGGATTATGGATAGGGTGAAGAGTTATGAAAATACCTGTGCTGAGTTCTGTGGTGGTCACTCCTTCTGTCTCTCCTGTTTGTGCATTTATAGTCAGCGTTCCCTCAATATTCACTTAATACAACGTGAGCACCTGGAATATAGTGGATATTTGCAAAAATCACAAGTTGTTTTCCTTTGAACAGATACAGTCTATTTTCACTATTTTCACTCAGATTATTTTCACTCAGATTATGAGAAATTTTGAATGTTTCAAGACCAATGTAGAAACCTACTTTCCATGCTACGTAACTTTTGTTGCAACATAAAAATGGGAAAAGGTAAACACAGTTCTTATCCATAAATATTAATCATTTTGTTTACTTGTGACGTATTTTCTTGTGAAATGGACATGCTACCAACTACAAAATCCCATAGTTCAGTACTCTAACTTTCAAAATGTACAAATGAAAAATATATAAAAAAAGAAATTACAGTGACTGAAAGTTAAATTTTTCCTCCTAGAAACAGCTGATTTTAGACCTATCCATCATCCCCTGCTGGTATTGATGAGGTCACTATTACTTCAACCAGCAAAGGAAGTTTAATTCCTTTCAATGACTGTTGCTTTGGATGCTATCCAGTGGAGCAAGAAGAACATTAAGCCTGATTCCTAACAGATAAGCAAAAAAGGAACAACTTTGTAAATACTTGATTTAAAACAGGTTTACTTGCACACACACTGCCAGATATTTGGGGTCAAAAGATATGCTTATTTATTGACCACAAATTTGTATAAGAGGTACACCTTTTAAAGTTAAACTAAATAGTACCCCTTTCTATGTGACACATTATTTATTTTGCAAAATCCAATTTCTAATTTCTAATAAATACAAGATTTATTTCACCATTTTTAGATTTAGCTAAGAACATATATTTGGGTCAATCTCTAATAAAACAAAGATATAATTTTTAAAAATCTTAATAGGCATTTTTCTTCCAACCAAATAATACTTTTAAGGAATTTCTGACTGTCTGAAGCACTATCATTGAAAATGTGGTTGAATTTAGAAATGGAGTATAGTACCAAAACAGCCAGGTGTGAAGTAGAACATTCAACTCCCTAAATTATTTTGCTAAGATACAGCAACATTTTATTTGAAATAACTGTATTTTGTTTTATGTTGTTGGGTTTCTTGACACATCTATTACAAAGTAAATATAGTTTACTGAGAAGAGAAAAAAATGTTGACAATTATAAATTTCTTTACTAGTTTACATACATTTATCAACCCTGTTTTGCTAAAAGTTTGAGAATCAGCTAGCAAAATATAGCCAGGTTAGGATATTAAATACCATTTTCTACTTGTCCTCAATATAATTACATTTTGACTTGTGAAAATTTATTTCAAATCTGAAATTGTAACTCTACTAATTTATGAAGTTAAAGAGAAAAAAATTTAGGAATGTGGACATCACTCATTGCAATATACATGCAAGATAATTTAAAATAGGAAAAAAACCTCTTAAATCTCTACAAAAGTGGAACTATATAAGAAAAAAAGGCATTTTAAGATGTTTGGTTTCACTTATAAATTCTCTCTGTGGCTCTGTTTCCCTTAAATCTATTGTAGAAGTAAGACAGTATTTGAATATTAGCATTATTAGTATTAGCTGTTAAACTGTCAGCTTCTGGATGCTCAAATTCACCACCTATTTCAAAGGGAAAATCACTGCCTCACACATATACGTAATTTGGTTCAAAAGTTTTAGGAAAAGCAAGAATCAGCCACAACATTTTACTAAGTGTATTCATGAGAAAAAATCCACATGATAGAATGAATTTGGGATGTCTAGAGAAATAAAACATCAATTCATAGTACCACTTGTCATTTTTACCATAATAACTGTGTGGATGTGCTGACATCTAACTACTTAAAACTCCTTCAAATCAGTACTCTTCATTTACTTACTGATTCACAGTCCCCTATAAATCAGCTTTATGCTAAAGTGCTTCCTTTATTGAAATGGCTTGGTTTTTTGTTTGTTTGGTTAGTTTCTTTCAATCAATCTGGAAATACGCAATTTGTGACAAACTCAGGGATATAGGTGCATCTACAACAAGTTTCATTTGACATTTACATACTGCCTTCACTATGTAAATTTGACATTATACATCTGGGTAATGATGAATATTTAATTTAATTATGAAAATTATCAATACTTAACATTTTGGTCAATACAAATATATGAAGGACAATATCAACCTTCAGTACAGTCTTCTGTTACAGTATGCATGCAAATTTGAATGTGTGCAGATTAGAGATTATATTTCATGATTTATCAGAACCTTGGATCAATTACAACAAAACCTTATCTGTCTTCTTATTCCCGGAGATTTGCTTATGAGCAAACTAACGTGAGGAAGCCAGTCTTTCAGGTTCATAAAGTTTCATCAAAGTGAGTATACTATGTAGTTTCTTGCCAAGTGATCACAGCTTTTTTTTTTTCTTTTTAACCTCTGTAGAAATTTAACAGTTGTGACATTTCCTTATATTTTATTTTCCCAAATTGGGAATTTGGGAGGCTTTATTTAAAACAAAGGAGTGTACCCAGCTTAATGATTTAAATGAACGTGTACACTGAGTATAAATTCCATTCAATAAAATTTATACATAAGCATTGTATTAATTCCGTATTTTAGCTAAATCCTTGAGATAAGATTGTAAGGTCTAATGACTTCAGTGACATAAACTGCCTCTTTTGAAATAAAATAAAAATTTATAGACATTTTAATTCATATTTGCATACTTTTGTGAATTTCTAAAAGTGGATGAAATTTTGGTGCTAGAAATTATATATTAATTAAAATTTCCTAACACATTTTACAACACATGACATTTGAGTTGTTTGCAAGAATGGGTTCATTTTCTCTAAAACCATTTTGTGTCTTAGTACTTACTTATCACTTATTTGAATGGATAATAAGTCTATATGTGACTATATTTACAATTAAAAAAAACTAAAAATAAGTCTCCATCTTAAAAAAAAATCCCACTGAACTTTGATGACTACTTCATTCACTAATTCACTTTATTCTACATCATTCACATTTGTTTTTAAGAAAACTATATGACCTATCTCTTCCAGTATCCACACAGTGCCACAAAAATGAATGAATATACCGTGAATACATGTGACAATAAGCTTTCAGTGCCTTACAAACTTACAAAGTTCAGTTATGAGCAGGAAAATGCATCTGGTTTTTAACACTATCGTAACAGTAAGACCTTGGGTATGTCATTTTTCTCTCCGGGCTCAAATTTCTTCATTTCCTAAATGATCAAGATGAAAATCCAAGAGTCTTACTTGTCAACAAAGATGCACTTTTTGGTTAAATTTGAAGAGTGTTCTCTGAAGTGAACTCCCTGCCTATTCTCTTACCTACATGAGCAGTTACCACCAAGTCTGTCACTACATTGACCATCCTTGTTCCACATGATGTTTCAGGACCTCGCCAACTTAAACACTGAGAATTTTTAATGTATCAAGCTAATTTCCATGTGAGAATTTTATTCTACATAATTATGTAAGGAAAAGGCTTCAAGAACATGGAACTTATGGCACTTTAGAAATGTATTCCCAATATAAGGAAAACAAAGGAGTCTGCAATTGAATAAAAAAGTATTATACTGAAATTGTTGCTAATATATAGTTGCAAAAAAAAAAAAACAGACTCTCTGTGGTAGTGACTCTACTCATAACCTTGAGGAATTGAAAGTATTTGCAAATTTCAACAAATATCTTTGACTTTAAGGGAAAGCAAACATATATAATAAGTAGCTTAATTCAAAAAATAATGTTGTTTATGGCCAGAAAAAAAATTATTATAATGATGACTATCTAGTTTCAATGTCTAAAAAGGAGATGGTATTCTATCACAACTTATAGTACACTAAATATTATTTCATAAAAACTGCCTTTCAAATGAATAACAATATAATTAGAACTATGAAAGAGTTCAAAACTTAATGAAAAACCAAAATAAAATTAATCATGCCAACTCTGTAACAAATGGGGAAGTTGAGTGCTAGAATATACTTTTTTTTAAAGCAATTTAATTCCTCTGCAGGAATGTTGACAAAATAACTTCAAAATTGCATCAAATGAAAATGTATAGTACAGGCAGGTACTCACCTCGGAATTTCCTGGCCTTAGCCTCTAGATGACCTCATAATTAAATGCTTAAAGTATACTGAAAGGAATCTCAATCTTACATGTTTATGGTGAGATTCCCCCATTATTTTTTTAATTTATTGCTAGCTTGAATTAATAAATAAAAACTAGATATTGGGCAGTAAAAAAAAAAAAAAAAAAAAACTAGATATTAAATTGAAGGCAATCACAATACTTTGAAAGGTTACATTGGAAAAAATCAGATATTTTTCAGTTTTCAGTTTTTTATATATGCTATTTTTGTCAACTTTAAAGTGAAATAGAATTATAAAGATAGAAACACAGGTTAAAATTGCCATGAACTGACTTTTACCTGAACTCAAATGAAAGCTGCCAGTTGAACATCACATCATAAAAAAAAAAAAATTATTCTATCCTATGCAAAAGAATTATTTTTAAATGGAGAAAATAATCAGTGATAATAAAAATATACTTTTTCATAAAAATTACAGAACAGTGTAATTCTTAACTACCAAATCTTCATCAGAACATGGATATTTAATGAATTTGATATTAATGTATTTGGTATATAGAAAAAAAAGTTATCTTCCATATAATTCCTATTGCATCTAGAGGTTTATAAATTTCTTAGCAACATTCTCATAAATTTATACTGACAGTAAAAACAATATTAGAATTTGACAGAAAAAATTCAACATTTTGTTTACTAATCTTTAATGAAATATTCATTGAATTTCATATTTTCAAGAAGAGAATATGATCTTTCAATAACATTAGCTGCAACTGTTTGAAAATCAAAGTAACTATATGAAAAGCTATTTTCTTTCAATCATATTTATATCGCTCTAAATTCCCTTGAGTCTTATTTTAAGAAAAGATCAAGATTCATCTTACCAAAGAAAAACTATTCCAAGACTTAGGAAAGTAGGTTTCCACCCATTTCAACCTGTAACATTGCCTTAATCTTTTTAATTTGCATTTCAAAACTACTAAGTCTCAAAGGGGGTGAAAAAAAGTAAACATCTTATTTAGACCTTCCTGCTGTTTTCAATTTCAGTGTGTCTAGGCACCAAAAAAATCATTTTTAGCGTTAGCATTTATGGTTAAGAACCTAAGGCCATCCATTCGCATATATTGACATTCAGAAGGCCCAAAGTCAATCTTTAATACATGAACAGTAACATTAGGACCAGGTCTATAGTAGTAAGCAGATGAAGACCGAGATATCAGTTGCCCTACTTTCAAAGCAGCCACAATTTGTTTATAAATTATTTTCAGAGAACCCTGCTGGTTTCCACCAGCTAAAGAGGAACCCTGGGTATGTCACAATACTGCAGTTTAGCACCATGTAGAAAACAATAAAGAGTTTGATTCCAATCTTGGCTACTGTCATGAGACAATACACTTACCACTCTCCTTTTACCATTTGTTTTACATTCTATTTTGAAAGAAGAATTCATAAATTTTAAAGACATTACCACTTTTAAATGTTCGTTATTAAAACATAGGCAAGAAAGACTCAAGCACAGCCTTTCTTAAGGACTTCTAGAGTGGATAAAATGAGAATTAGAGAAAATATATTTTGCTCTCTGTGGCACAGTGCCTTACAAATGACTTTTAAATATCACTAACCATGCAATTTTCTGAACTGTTATCAGAGGTGTGCATAACTCTTTGCCCCAATTTATAAAAAAGGAAAGTGAGACAGGTAAGGTAGTTAACTTACTAGGGTGATAGAAGAGAGATTAACAAATCAAACCAGATTTTTGGATACAAAGCTTTTTTTACAACATTGTCCTTCTATAATACACAGTCCATCCTGATTAATTCTAAAAAGAAGTTACCTAAATGAAATACAGAATTTTGAAAATTATATTTCCATTGATTTATTATGTTTCTTCCCATTTTTCCCCACCTTCTTTCAAATTGAGTGCTTTTTAATACTTCATTTTATCTACTGTGGTCACCCCAAAGATAGATACAAATCCCCAGAACCCATAACATAGCAAAAAGTACCTTCAAGTTGTGATCAAGTTAAGGAAATTAAGATGGGGAGGTATTCACGGGTTATCCCAGTGGGACCAATTTAATCACAGCCTCTTACAGGAGGGAGGCAGGAGGGTTACAGTCAGTTCTGGGAGATGTGATAAAGGACACCAGTGTGGGGTGCTGCATGGAAAGTCTCAGAAGTTAAGGAATACTGCCAGTCACCTGAAACTAAAAAGACAAGGGAAGAAATTCTCCCCTCAGAGCCTCTCAAAGGAATTATCCCTGCCAGAAATATACCTTTACTACAGTGATACTAATTCAGGGCTTTTGACCCCCCAGAACTAGAAACAGATAAATTTGTTGTTTAAAACCACAAACTTCATAGAGTAGTATTATAGAGACTTTGGTACCTGAAAGTGAAACACTGCCATAACACATACCTCAAAATTTAGAGGTGACTTTGGAAATGGATATTGGACAAAGTCTGGAAGAATTTTGAGGCTCATGACAGAAAAAGTCTAAATTATCTTAAATACAATGTTAGCACAAACACAGATTTTGAAGATTCTGTTGGTGAAGCCTTAGAAAGAGGGAGCACAGTGGAAAACCCTATCATCATATTAAAAAATACCTAACTTGCCATAAATATACTGCAGATAGGAATATGGATGGTAAAGTGTTGCTAGTGAGGGCTTAGAAGGAAATGAGGAACAAATAATGGAATTGTAAGATAGGATTTTGTTATATTGTATCAGAAAGCTCAGTTGAGTTGTGGTGTATAATTCTGTGGAAAACTATCTGATAGTTGATAAGTAACTTTGAAATTTAGGGGAGGAAATTTTCAAGTATAGTATTGAAGGTGTAGTCTAATTTTTTTTTCCTATATATAGTAAAATATGAGAGAAAAGAGAGAGAAATTGCGGGAAGAAGCTTTAAGCAAAAAGAAAACAAAACTCAATTTCAGAAATTCTCACTGATGCAGATTATAAAAAAATCCTAAATAAGGAGATATATTATCAAAAATGGATACTCTGGAAAGTCAAGGGTGTGACTGGACAACTTTTTGGTTGTTTTAAATAAAAAAGTCAGAATATTCAGTCACACAATGGAGTCCTTAAGAGATTAGACAGGTTTCTGATGGATTCCTTCAACCATTTCAACAGAAGTGGGAAAATAGAGACAAGATTGTCTAGGAAAGACTGGGATTGGGAGGGTCAGGTACCTGATAGAATGAATCCCTGTGGCATACATAAAAGATCCACAGGTTTTTAAGAAAATATTTCAGTAAAGAGTCTGTCTGCATGTACAGAAAGAGACAGAACATAAAATGCTACAGGTAGGAAACAGGCTAGTAAAAGTACTCCATTTCCAGCATATGGAAGGGAAAGATGAATTCAAGAATGGAACTGTGGTAGAAGGGTATTCTGTGGTAGAATGTAAATAGGAGTGAGAAAAAAACAAAATGAAGCAGGGAAAGATAAGAAATGATGCATCAGCATTCCTTAGATGGCTTCATATGATGTTGCAATGTAAGATAGCAGGGAAATCTGTTTGTTCAACTACTCAAAATGTCCAACCAGGCTATTTTTCCCAAATAGCGCCTTTGAGCTGTCCATGGAGGAAGAGAGCAGGAAGCATAATTAATACAGATTACTCCTATTTCTTGCATTCTTCTGGTCAAAGCTTGCCCACGTGCAGATGAAATCATTTGACACTTTTGGCAATAGTTTAAAAGATCATGATCTCCCATTCTAAAGTGTAGCAGTTCATACAAGTCAAAAGTGGCAGAGAGTGCCAGAAATTTCAAAATCAAACTGTCTGTACAGTGTCAACTAACAGTGAGGGACTAATATTTTCAGACAAGTAGCTGGTGACCCAAGAAATGGATCTATAGTTCTCCCCAGGGTCCATCAGCTCTAACAATGATTGAAGCTGAGCAAAGAGCTATGCAACGAGAAGATGGATGAGAGTGTTCGGTGAAAATATATGACGTTTCTGATATAATTGGAATTCTATAAATGACATCTTTCATTAATTCTGGAAAATTCTCAGCTATTATTACTTCAAATATTTCCTTTGAGTTTTTCCCCTTTCTTCCTCAAATGGAATTGTAAATAGTGTTATAATGTCTCTTTTACATTTTCTATCTTTTTTTCTCATTGTAGCATTCTGGATAATTTCCTCAGTTCTAACTTCTTTTTGACTAATATTACCTTTACTAAACATAATTGTCAATTATTTTCACTGAATTTTTTTCAGTACCACCTATTCTATTGTTCTTTTCCTGAAGTCTTAGGTATTTCTTTATAAAATCAATTTGTCATTGTTCCTATTTTCAACTTTTTACCAATGTTAATTGGCACTGATAGTGCCAGTCTCTTTTTGATTATTATATTACTTGTGTTTAGTCTATGTTATTGGACTATGAAATTATGAAATTTTCATAGTGACAGTTTCTGGCATGTATCTGCATATAATTTCCCCCCTTTGATTTGCTATTTGGATGGTTTGGTATTTTGTTTTTCCTTACCTGAGTGCTTGTGTTTCTTGGAATTTATCTGTGAAGTTATTTGAAGCTTGAAAAGAAGTTATGGATTTCTGCAGAGAGAATTTACATTTACTTCTCCAAGGAACCTGGGACACTGAAGCTCAAGATCATTTAAGGAGTTTTTCTTTGGTTTTGATCCAACTAACTGACATGGATTTCTGTTACAAACCTATCATTGAGTGATGGCTTATAGTAAAAATTCTTAATATAGATTATTTTTCCTAGTCCAAGTTTTGAAACAGTGCTTTTTGTTCCAAACCATTGATGGGAGGAATGTTAAACATATTTTTAGTTCACTATATTAAATATATATATATTCTTTTTGCCAACTTTAGTAGGACTCTTTAACTTTTTCCCATTGAGAGGTTCTGGGTTCTGTCAGATGTCCTTCCAGCACCCAAACTACCAAAGAAACTAAACTTTGAATTTACCTGTGTCCTCTAGTTAGAAACCATCTTCACTGTTCATCTTTTGACTGGAATGTTCTGCACTTCCTAGCCAAATTACTGAGATAGACAAGAATGTTATTTCATTATTTTAAATTAATTAGTTAAGGTGACATTGGCTTACAACACCATATGATTGAGATATTTTAACATTTCCTCAGAAGGTTTAGTTGTTTTTGGCAAGAAAGCCAGCAAGTTATGGATCCTAAAATGCCTCATCTCAGGAACTGGGAATCTACCTCATTTTAAACATCACATTTGCTGTCAGGGAGCCAAGGTATGCATTAATAAATGTTGTGACTACTATCTACATTTTGTTGAGTTCATCCCTTTTCAAGTATTAGAGTAAGGCCATCTCAGATTCTTCAAGAGGAATTTCTAGTCCACTGTTTCTACCATGAAGGTCATCATGATGCTTAGAAAATAATTTTTCCTTAACTCAAAATAGTACAACAGTATTTGAAAAGGGCAAGTATATTTTGAAGGTGAATTAAAAGAACATGTTGGAAAAAAACCAAAGTATAAAATGGAAAATCCCAGAGTAACCTTCAGACACACTCCTATTCATCCAATGAGAAACTATTGTTCACTTGCGAATTACATTTTCTCAACTTGCATAATGATTTCCTATGAAAGAACAACCACAGCCTAATTTTGCAATGGCACAATTGATTCCTGCATTGCATCCAAATGAGTCACTCTTACAAAAGGTAGGCAAAAGGTTTAAAGTTAAAACACCATGACCAAAAACAGCTCAAAATGGAGTTTATTAAAAGAAGCTTATTATTCACCCTAGAAATCCCACCCCAACAAATGTACAACAACTAAAAAAGAAATTCATGGACATGATAAATATCATGACACAGAAGTAGGAATCAAGACTTTTCCATGAAACATCAATACTAATAACTTAGTTGATTGTTATTAAAATATGAAATGTACATTGAGTTCCCTTTACTAGCTAATTTTATACTGGGGGAAATTATCTCAAGCCCTTCAGAATGTTGCCCCACTTTTGTCATTCTTATGATTGACTACTTTGATTTGGTGCTTGCAAACTACTAAATATTTGGATCAGATTTTTAATTTCAAATGGCAACCCAGAAAATATTGCCAAACTTATGATTTAAATTATGATGAAACAAAATATCCATAGTATTATAACTAAAAATCCTAAAAGATTAGTGAATTCATTTCCCTCATTCTGAGGATAAGTTTTAAGAAGCCCAGAGTTGCAAAGTTATATATAAATGGCTGAATTAGAACCTGCCTCGTAAACCATATTACGTCGTCTCCTATTCTAATTCTAATAAGAGAAAGTTTCAGCCATGCTTATGATTAGATACTTTTCCAAAGTGAAACAGAGAAAGCATGAGCTCAAAAATGAGGCTTAAATATCAGAGCTCTCCGCATTAAACTAAACCTGAATTCTGTATACTCAGAGGATGTTCGGCATTCAATTTCAACTTCCAGTATGTATTTGTGCTGAAACAAATCACTATAGACTTTGAATTTACAGTCAGTGAGTGCCATGGATGGAGAATGAACCCAAATGATGCTTCTTGCTTTGAATCACGACTAAAACCCTCATGACTACATTTTTATACAAATTAAACTGAAAGAGTACACTAACTTTCAACCAGACTCATCCTTGGAAAACTATTATTTTTTGGAAAACTTTGGAATTGCACAACATTAACCTTTGTTGTGACCTAGTGACTCTCACACCCTTATTTTATAGATAAGAATACTAAAGCACAAAAAAAAATAAATTTCTTGCCCACAGTCATATAGTTAGTTATTAACTAAGTTGGAATTTAAATTCAAATTGTTGGATTCTCAGGCCACTAATTATCAATTTTTCTGTTTTCAGAGACGGTGGATAAATTAAATGATGTTCCCTCCTACCATTCTTTGGAATGCTATGCTTCATTTCTAGTTCAAACGATGAAACGATTATTCTAGTTTTATTTCCAGTTGATAGTGTTACGATGAAGGACTCAAACTGTTTTTCGTTTTTCTTTCCTTCTCTATTACTATAAAGTAGAAACACGAAAGAAAAGCAATCACAATAGAAAATTTTCTCTATTTCATATAGTAAAGTGCTTGCAAAATGCTTTCTTCTTCCATCATGTTTATCCTGTCATAAAGAGATTTTAAATATTTGATTCAAATGAACAAATTCCCATGATTTCAGATTCTGAAGTGTGAATTTGCCCTATTTAAACATAATAAGAGTGTACTTCTTGGTCTTATATTCTGATGTTAAAACTTTAAATAATAATTTAAAATATTATTTATGGAGATATTCTTAAATTTCCTCATGAGCAGTGATTTAAAAACTACCAAATTTGAATGTACACTGGCAGTACAATGGTGACATTCTTACTACCACTGCAGGCACAGTGGTTTTCTTCTACCCAACTACATTTCCTAAACATCATGAAAAATCATAAAGGGTCCTTTAAAGCATAACTTAACATACGATCTTTTATTAATTGCACATACTCAGAGACAAGTCTAATAGGAAAGTTGCATGAAACCACTTAGGCTGACTAGTATTAAAACACCAAAAGAACAAAAACTAAAGTATTTTAAAGATAGAAAGGCCATGAAATACTAAGCAAAAGAATTGTATGTGGTCCTAGAATCTTAACTCCAGAAGCAATTGTGCAGGGGTTTATATAAGCTCCCTAAGACTATTAAACATCTTCAATGAATTTTTCATTCTAAATTCTGTATTTTTCACTTTACTATTTTTCATGTCATTCTTTTTCATGGGTTTCTTTTAGAATCCGCCTGTTCAATATGTTCATTCAATGTGACTGTCTTTCCTTTAATTTTTTGAAAGTTCAGTCAGCTAATCCCAGTGTCTGGGTCTTTGAATTGATTTCTTTAAATTGATTTTTCTTTAAATGGAGTGCCATTTCCTCTTTCTTCACGTCTAATAATTCTAATTTAATACTAGAAATTGTGGATGATACTTTTTAATAATGTTGAATTGTAGGGATGCTAGGTTCTTCAGAAGCGTGTTGATTTTTTTTTATCTTGCAGGCAATTAAATTTCTGCAATTCAACTTTTGATTACATTTAATTAATTAAATTAGGTATACTATGGAAGGATAGTTTTAGCTTTGCTCTTGTGGATATATATTAGTTTTGTCCACCTTCTCACGTGAATCCCTTAGTACTGAAACAAAGTCCTTATCCCTAAAACATAGCCCTTCCAGAATTTCAGTGAATTTGTGACGCATTTACCAAGCCATTCTAATTTGACAGGACTCAGTTTCTAAATTCAACCTCCCCCTTATGCCAGTAGTCCAACTCTCTGCTCACTTCTTTCAGTCTTCAGTTATTCCTCTCCACTTGTCTCTCTGTATCCCCTTCAATGCACACTGTCAGCCAAAGACATGCTAAACACTTAAATGCAGATTCTGGAGTTTCACTTCCAGATTTATGGATGTTCTGGACTCTGTCCTCTACACATCTCAAATCAGTAAAACTGTACCTTCTGGTTGCTATGTAAGCACTGCAGATTTCTAGAGCATTCCTCAGGGGAGAAACTCTATAAACATTGTTCTAGCCCAGTGTCTTCCTTCGAGGATTGAATTTGCTCCAATTTCTGCCTACTTTGGGTCTCTTTCTAGTACCTTCAAATAGTTGTTTTTCTTTTTAATTTTTAGGTTTTATATTGCTATTTAAAGACTGGTCACTCCCTTACAATCATTTATATCATTAACCCTCTCGGCCTCTATTGAATGAAAAATAAATAAATGTGATTTAATCCATTGTGCATGGGTGTTGGTTACTATGGAGTGTAGCCTAATTGACACCACTAGGGTCAGAATAGGCTCTCTAAAGAATGGACATCTGTCTGGTGATGAACTTGAAATAGGGGTGAACTCCATGGGAAGATAGGTGATTCAAACACCAGCTGCTGAAACTCCAAAAAGCAGCCATCAGACAGAGAAAAAGAGGCAGTTTTGTCAGTTTGGGCAGTAAAAGCTCCTCATAAAATTACCCCATAAGTTTGATACAGGAAAACCTCAGTGGGACACTATAAAATGCTCACCATTTTTGCACATTCAATGATCATAGATGTCATATTTAAAAGATTTCAAAAAATAAAATATACGGTTACCAACTCAGGTCATTTATTTTTGCTACCCACCCAATTGTTGCTTAGAAAAACATACTCACTTTAGGGGCCTCTCTGGTGGTGCAGCGGTTAAGTGCTGCGCTGTGGAGCTGTAGGCAGCTGCGACGCAAGTTCAATGCCCAGCCGGGGAGATTCCCACATGACGGGGGCAGACCTTTCCTGCCTCTCCCCCTGTCCCCCCTCAGCAGTTTATTTCCATCTATCTGCCTGTTGTGCTCCCCACTCTGTCTCTGGTGAACCCTCTTGCCGCCCCACACCTCTGGCCTGTACCCCAGTTCGTATGCTTAAATAAATCTTTAAAAAAAGAAAAACATACTTACTTTCCCTATACCTCATTCTGAATACAAGCTAACTTCTGGTTATACTTTTTTACTTCCCAATTAGATTTCTTTTTGTTTTCACTTGCCCAGTTATGCTGGCAGAATGATGACACAGAATGATTTACTTTCAATAACGTGAAGATCCAGGAATATATATTTACACACAAAAAGTCCTTTCCTGGGATACCCATCTAAGTCTAGAAACAAGCCAGAACACAAAAAATAATAGAAAAGCCACTGATGGAGGCTACATCCCTTAAAACGTTTACCCCTTAATTACCTTTCAGTGCTGACCAGACATTAGAAGTGAACATGAGGCCACTTCAGTGGACTGGATGGTGCTGCATGTGGACACTACAAGTGATATGAGAGAAAAAGTGTCACAATGAGTGGCTTAGATCAACTCAATTGCTTTTCTAACATTTCACTAAGTAAGAAAATAATTTAAGTTGACTTTATTCTATCAAATTTGCTTTCTGGATAAGGTTAGTTCCTGTCATGAGTTTAGAAAAGCTCTCTTTAACAGATTCAAATTTCTTCCTGGAAGGATAACACCCTTCGTGCTGTTGTTATTACCTGTACACAAGGATACAAGGGACGATGAAATGTATCTTCTATTAGACAATATTCTTCTAAGATAGTTTCTCAGATATTTTACCACTCTATAGTTCCCTAAACTTCTGTCATTATTGCCACTTTGTACTAAAGAAAGTCACTAAGAGCATGTTGTATTCTCCTCTCCTATTCTCCCCTTCCCTCCCCTCCCTTTCCCTCCCTTCCT